>JAVTVY010019684.1:0-75002 GCA_036873755.1 Hanleya hanleyi | reverse complement strand
ACATAGGCTTGTTTCCTGTAAGAGAGAAGCGGTCAACAGTTTTCAATGATGCCGGTGACATCATGATGTTCCAAAAATATCAAATCCGTATCGCTGATCAGTATTCTTAATCCATAATATTCGTTGAAAAGTCGTCATCTAAAGAATGATGTATCTCAGTCACGCTTTGATTGTGACTGTTCATATGAGTACCATGAGGATCTTGAAGTACATGGGTTCATACGGCCCCTAGCCCCGGATTAAGCGGAGAAACCCTTTTCTCCTTATATATATATAATTCTTGCCTTTTCAAGAATTTGATATTCTCCTCTTGTCTCTGGAGGCCTGTTTTTATCATAATAGCCATGAAATATTCTTCTGTCTAAAAACCATAACCGAACATCTGTCAGAGCTGAAACGAGAAATAGAGAAATCTTAAGATATCTGCAAGATTCTTGAGATGCTGTGTTATAACCAATAACAGTAATCCAAGATGGCATGTTCACAGAGATGTCGTCAGAAACATTGTGATTGGCTGACTTGTGATCTGTTATTTGGTATAACAAGTCTTATAATATCACTTAACCCAAGGATATGGATCATTTAAACACTATTTATGTAAAATCGCAATGGTACTCAAACGAACATGACAATTAAAGTGTGACTGGGGTACGAATATTCATTCGCTAAAATCCTCATCAGTTGTGACTTTGTCAAACAGAGAATAAAACATGTTAGTGTGTCGTCAAGGGATATCGTCGAAATCTTCAGCGTGCATGTGGAAGACAGGAGGAACATATACAGATGAATAAATCAAATCGGTCATATGTGTCTGATTAATTAGACAGATTTCCGAAAAATTAAGATGAACTCTATAACACTACAGGTAGTAGTGGGCCATTCATTACTAATTGAAGATGGGTTCCTGGCGGAAGACGGGAGCTTTAATTTCAGGAGAAATTAAAAATATTGGACAGACATAGTCATCAAGGTACGCAGACGACAATACGTCCAGATTACAGATCAAATCTACAAAATATGGAATGTTTGTATGCTTGACTGTTTGTTGAATGTGCAAGATAACAAAACATATTCACAGCATCATGTTTATTTTGTGCATCTTCATGATTTGGCATGTCATTTGATTCACGGTAATTTGAATGTAGTGGTGATATTAGAAAACAAGAATATCCAAATATTAAAGCTATGCTATAGATGCTCATGTTCTCATGGTCGCTGAATATACTATTATGGACATTTTTAACTCCATAGTGCATAACAGACAATAATATGAGTATATTGATAAAGGGATGTTGATTTGTGACCGCTGGTATACAGTCCAAATATATGTTTCAAATATGTCCTTTACCTCTTGATTAGATCTAGCAAATCTAATTGTGTCGTCCATTATCTTCCCGTGGAAGGCATAAAATCTGTATGATCGAATATTCTCAACGACAGCCCTTCCCTGATTCTTAGCTCAGTCATAATCAATATCAGTCGTGAAGCGAGGTTTGAAGGGCATTCTGCGAGGTAACAGAGTGTCTGCACCTAACCCACAATACGTATATCTGAACAGTTACTTCTGCATCATTGATAGGTTTTCATAAGGTATATCAGTTATACCAGATCCTGTAAAACATATGACGATTTCAATCAATGTACAAACTATTTTTTGCAGGAATTGGTTCGCCATGACAAAAACCCCAAGCGCCATCACTCAAAGTTTTTTTCAAATTTGATGATAAATGTCACACACTTATAGCAAAGTACGATGGTGGTGTGGCAAATCTCGGGCAATACTCTCTAAATGTCTTAGATCGAAAATCCAATTTTGTACGTCGAAATTTGTCCCTAATCCCATCCCCAGTGTGTAGAACTTCTAATTCTCAAGGCTTTCATTTGAATATTATATTGACTTTTGACAAGGAGACAGATGAAACGCTGCCTCTTCAGACACAATCGGGAATATTCCGAAAATATTAATTTCGTTTTATATAATCTTATGTGACACCTCATTGATAAAACTGACAGGCAATACGAAGACCAGTCTGATTTACGCAACAAAATCAAAACGAATATACATTGTGTCTTTATCTCTACATATTTATGGGAAACATACAGTTATGTTATATGCCGCTCAGCTTCTATGGGACACATGCAGGCATATATTCCACTTATCAGATTTCAGAGGTCACCGCCGCGATATCATTTCGTCTGAATTTATTCCATTTGGGGTAATTACGTATAGCCTTTTCCCATATGGAATCTGCAATCATGGTTCTATATCTGCGACGGTAGATCAGAGGCGCGATAAATACTGTCAAATTGTCAGGGACATAACAGATTTATTACACACTGCGGTCATTTTATACAGGCCCAGTCTTGTTGGTTCCACACAGCCAGAAAAACGGTGTTGGCCCAACACCATTTTTTAGTGTTGAGGTCAGTTCAACACCAATAAGTGGTGTTGAGAAATGGTGTTGACATAATTCAACACCAAAATGTGGTGTTGAGGCCAGTTCAACACCAAAAAACGGTGTTGAGAAAATGGTGTTGACCCAATCCAGCACTGAAAAATGGTGTCGAGACCAGTTCAACACCAAAAAACGGTGTTGAAAGAATGGTGTTGAAAATCTAACACTGAAAAAAAACAAGGGTTATGTGAAACCCGGCAGGCTCGCCGTTTTGGTTTACGCCAATAAGAATGTTACCAACTACAAATTGATATTTGAATTTACTTCAATTTCAAAATTTCAAATTTCAAGTTAAGAAAAATGCAATTTTAATTGCCAGCCCTTATAAAAAATACCATGGTTTACAACAGATTGAACCATGGTAACCACGGTAATACCACGATTGTCATGGTAATAACATGGTACATATGGTTTATATGGTTTGCATGGTACTACCATGGTAATACCATGGTACAGATGTACCATGGTTCAATGTACCATGGTTACTCTGTTCAACTATCGTAATACCATGGTACAGATGAACCATGGTTCAATATACCACTTTGAACAATAGTAATAGCATGGTACATAACAACCATGGTACAATATACATGTACCATAGTTAACCAAAATATTATTTCCCCGATTTTTTGGCGTAATGTTGTTAGTGACAAAAAAATACAATTGGAAGGATTTCAATTTACGACAAATAAATGAATGTATGCAAAGTTATATGCCTGTGAATAAAGTTGAATGGCTGACAGAATGGCTTAGAAACCGGTAAAGGTAAACAAATGATGTCTACCAAATGTACTGATTGTAATCTGTATAAGCATGCCAATAGCGCCACGTGGTGCGAAGCAGGAGAGAAATGTTGACCTCTGAACAGTTATATATTCGGTACTCTGATGAACGCTTGGCCTAGAACAAAAGACATTCTTATTTTCCTGGCTGGAATCAGTGAGGCTTATAACATGTTTAATTGTGATCCCTGCATTAATTATGGGGATTATAAACAAGGATAGAGTCTCCCCTTAGTTCCCGGAAATAGGAAGTTCAACTCCGCAAACTTTGACCCTGCAGAGCTACGGCGTTGGCCTTGCTTCGATGAGAAGACGTCTCACGAATAGACTGGCTGCCGACTTAGCATGCTGTGCATACGGTTCAGTACCGCATGACAAAATTGCGTTTTGAAAGACAAGATTTTTGTAGCTGTCAGGGAGAAAAGTGATGAAAATCTTAATAGCCACTGTGCTGATGAATAAAATATAGTTTTGAATATCCCTAAAATATGCATATATTCGGCAAAACTAGCTGCCTGGCGAATAGAAAAGGGAAATGTGCGGATAGCTGACAGTCAACATATGCTTCAAAGCTTTATACGATTTTTCCTAAATTTGAAGCGAATACGGAATTCTCAACTTTAATACAGGAGTATTTTTATCAAAAGTATTTGTCAGTTCAGTATTTCAAGTTGCCGAATAAATCCTTCGTCGGATTTCGACTTGTCAGACAACAACAACACGTACACTAGTCAGGCTGACATTACGTCGCCGGGATTTTATTTTATTTTGTGTTTAAATCTGCGGTGATCAGTCGGCTATTCGTCTCTTTCTCATGTGTCGATCACATGACCTGCTGGGTGAGTTCCGGTCGTTTGACGTCGTAAGATTTGCATGGAGCATGCTAGTTTTTCGTTGACAGCGTCTGTTCCATATGAGTGAAAATTATACAAGTTGTCTTGCTCGAAAGCTAATGTACTTCTGAAATATTATCTACCAGAATCAAACTGCAAAACTACGTTTTAAAAATAATTCCCATTGACTTCAATGTTATTTTCGCGACCGTCAAATCTCCCGCAGGTTACGTCCCATAAGATAAGATAAGATAATTCTTTATTGTACAAGCGTCAATGACTGACAGAGTACAAAATTCACATAACTATAACAACAGGTCAATTAATTCCAAACTTACAGGACATATCATATGTACCACGTGACTATACTTCTATTCTTCTATACTTCGTTGATTTCCGTTTTTTCCGAATGGCTGATCGATTCCGTCAAGTGTGAGATCGAAAACGAGGCTTCTCATACAACAATCATGGCGGAAGGTCTGCGAAGTGTAATGGGACCAGCTACTCCATGCAGTTCTCTGTTGAACGACAGAATGGGGATTATCGTTCGCGGAGTGAGATTCTAGCATTAATTTAGGGCTCCTAACTCGGCAAATTGTTGACACTCGTTGCTCGAGTCTCCCGTTGAGTCAAAGTTTGAAGGGCCCGAGATTAACAACAACACCACCAACAACAACAACAGAGACGTCTCAAAGCCCCCATGAAGTCATTCAACAATGAAGTCCTGGCTTGCTTCGTTTTTTCACCTTGTAATTATCAATTTTAAAAAGCTGAAAAGTCCAACCGCCTCCAAAAAAGACACTGGTTCGACATCAAGTATCTCGATAACCGTCCACGAATAAGTTGACTGAACTATGCCACCATGGCATGCAAGCTAGCTGTCTACGAATTTTTCAACGAGGATAATGCTCTGGAAATAGCCGACACTCGCATTATCAGTAGATCGCGGGATGAGCCCAACAATGATTCCCGGGACTTCGAATCCATATGCGAGTTGAAATAGCCACAGCGCAATACAATAGTTGTTCCAGCCAAAGTTTTGAGATTCAGTGGTAAGTACTGTAATAAATAAAATTATGTAATTAAATTCCGAGTGTTATTTCTGTTAAATGTATCACTTGATATCTCATTTTTGTTTACCATATATTTGTTCTTGTTGTTTATCATATATTTGTAGAATGGCCACCTTGCTTTAATGCTGAGCAACAGGAAAACGTAATGGAGGGGGGGGGGGGGACTGGCCCCTCCACTTTTTGGGGCCGCAGTGTTATAAGTCCTATCTTAGATAGCTCCGGTTCGACATTTAACATGGCTGGTATAGAATTCAGTCCCCGTTCCCCTTTTCAAATGTGCTCCATGGCTCCTGTAAACAATTCGATTCATAGCATGAATAAGAGGGGTCGTACTATTACCCAGCCGTTGCCCAGCCGCTGCCCAGCCGATTCCCAGCCGATTACCCAGCCGTGACGGTCGTGCCCAGCCGACATATATTTGTTATTTACGGCATTATTCTGAGGAATTACAACTATTAATGCATTTTGTTATAATATTTATACAATTCTGCTTTTATCTGGGCAGCGGCTGGGCAACGGCTGGGTAATAGTACGACCCGAATAAGGGTGAATAAGGGTCGGATAACATTAATGTTGTTAACATTAAGTTATGTGATATTTCACTATTTTAGACAAGCGTCCCGAGCTGAAGTCCATACTGGACAGACTTCTGGATGGAGAGAATATATCCGACATTAGGAAATCCCTTGGTAGGCTGGGAAGAGAACAGAGAGGCAAACGAACGATATCCACGAGACAATCCTCCAGTTCCGAAGATGAGGTAATTCTATAGTTAATAATCAGCTCAAAGGATATGTAACTTTCCTTCAATGGATGTGTATTTGCCACAACACACCTCAGAAGAATTTTGATTGCGGAACTGGATAACTGTCTGTATGTTTGATTTTCTCCTTGTATTTCAGGGACCGCGGAGCTGGTGGGGGGGGGAAGCAGTCCAACATTTAACTTGACCGGTATAGAGTTCAGCCCCCTCACTTTCAAATGTGCTATGCGGCTCCTGAATTGTAACAAGGTGTGATATGGCTATAACTGATTGTTTCTAGCATACATTTTGTTCTATTTCATCAAGTATTCTGTCGCAATAAATGAGCATTTAAAAAAATTATTGTGACAGTTATTTTCCAGAATTAAAAAAAACACAGAATGCAGATATGCATTACGTATGCTAGATTATTAACTCCTCACTGTTATCTTTAATGAATTCATTTTGTATTTTTAGAATGAAAGTCCAAGAAAGACAAACAAGAAAAGCAAAGTAACTAGCGAGAAGAGGGCTGAAAGGGACATCTTGTCGATTCTCAAAGAAAGAAATTGGCAGAAACAGGTATGTACATACAGGCTGCAGTGTCCAATAAACACTTCTTTATGTGACAGTTATATTTTCATTGGTGAAGCGTTAATGTGTTATATCCCATGATCCAGAAAATGTGAATATATGTCAAGTTTGCCATATCTTTCAGATCAAATATATTTATTGTTTACAGATCAATAGCACAATCATATAATATTATACAATTATATGATCCCAATGAGGTAAATATGTTTTATGTACTAGAGAAAAACAATATTTGCCGAGGCCAAGGGTTCCCACACAAGAGGAAGTAACTCAAAATGTATATTGAGTAGATCACCTCCCTTGTCGTATCATGGCTGTGATAGTGTTAAAGTAATGTAAATCTCTAGTTTTCAACTCTTCCAATACAAAGGGAAGTAACTATAGGTTTTACTCTCATAAATCATACTCCTGTCATGGTTTCATTTAGAATATTTGTTTGGGGGCCTTTTTTCTTTTCTTTGAAAAGAAGTGAAGCCAAATTACTCAAAATGTAGTGTATTTGAAAGAACTTGGAATATTTCAAAAGGAATAAAGAATTAATCATTTATTTTTTGTGAAAGGCCTACATGGATTCCTGTTTTTGTTTGACTTTATCCTTCTTGTCGACCAAAACTGAAATACAATCTTCACCACTTACTGCCTCGTACATATTAGGTTTACAAATTCTTATGTTGATTCCTTTTCTTTTCCAGAGGTAAACCAGCAGTACTATCCCAGCAAGACGACATCTGATATCCATTATTACATGAGGGAGAAACTGAACAACTCGGCGAAGAATTTCATCAGGAAACAGAAAAAACTCAACAGCAGATATGTGATATGATACGGCTTATAGCATTGGACACACCGGTTCTCGTCAGATCACCAAAGTTAAGCAACGTTAAGCTCGGTCAATACTTGGATGGGTGACCGAGCGCTATACTGGCTGGACTGATTAATGTCCAGGATAATGGGAACTGTGAGCACTCGCGTTCTGGCAGATGTAGGCACCGTCATGATATGACTGAAACAAGGTTGAAAACGACGTTAAACCCTACTTCTTTCTCTATCTACACCTAGTTAACATACTAGTATACGGAACCAAATTGACAGCTATATGCTATGTTTGCATGAGGTCTTATTAAACCTTTATAAATCACTTCAACTGCTTTAGTTTCTTGAGCATTCAGTCTCTTCAAATCATCTGATGTGAATGCAGATTTATTCCAGTACAATGCCAGACTTAATACCATGGTACGAACCACTATGTTTTTGGTCAATTTTATCATCGTTTTACCATGGTGTATGCAGTTTGTCACAGTACATGTACCATGTAAAGCCATTGAACCTGTAAAGCCATGGTACATGTACTGTGGTCATAGCACGGTACCATGGTAGAGCCATACTACATGTAGCATGGTAAAACCATGGTTCTATGGAAAAACTATGGTACTAGTGTTCGGTTTGTTCTTTTCTGTACAAGGGAAAGTAAGCTTGCTCAACAGTGAAACTTTGCACAGTAGCTAAACTTTCACACTGCATTGAATGCCCTTTATCTGTCCATACTGGAGATTTATATTGGTCATGTGAAAGGGGCGGCAAGTTCACACTAGGCCGATGAGATCAAATGTGGCCGTAGCCTCTAGTTATACATGAGTGTCATAATGTCATACAATGAAATATTACAGATTGCGTTTTACAATATATGTTCTTTGTCTATCAATCTTGTTTTGGTTTTTCATTCACCTCAATTGATACACCCTTTTCATTTGCTGATAGATCAGTTTTGATGCGGACAACACCAAATAACAGCGTTAACTAACACTGATAAATGGTGTTGAAGCGGGCTCAACACCGTTCTGCAGTGTTGACTGACAAGTGCAGATGCTGGTTCAACACCAATTAACAGTGTTAAATAACACCAATAAATGGTGTTGAAGCTGGCTCAACACCAGTTTTCAGTGTTGACTGACAAGTGCTGATGCTGGCTCAACACCAATTAACGGTGTTAACTAACACCAATAAATGGTGTTGAAACCGGCTCAACACCATTTTTTAGTGTTGACCGACGAGTGCGGATGCTGACTCAACACCGAATAACGGTGTTAACTAACACCAATAAATGGTATTGGGACAATATGGTGTAGGCTCTAACTCAACACTGTGTTTTGGTGTTGAAGTCAACACCAATTAACAGTGTTATCTAACACCAATAAATGGTGTTGAAGCTGACTCAACACCAGTTTTCAGTGTTGACTGACAAGTGCTGATGCTGGCTCAACACCAATTAACGGTGTTAACTAACACCAATAAATGGTGTTGAAACCGGCTCAACACCATTTTTTAGTGTTGACCGACGAGTGCGGATGCTGACTCAACACCGAATAACGGTGTTAACTAACACCAATAAATGGTGTTGGGACAATATGGTGTAGGCTCTAACTCAACACTGTTTTTTGGTGTTGAAGTCAACACCAATTAACAGTGTTATCTAACACCAATAAATGGTGTTGAAGCTGGCTCAACACCAGTTTTCAGTGTTGACTGACAAGTGCTGATGCTGGCTCAACACCAATTAACGGTGTTAACTAACACCAATAAATGGTGTTGAAACCGGCTCAACACCATTTTTTAGTGTTGACCGACGAGTGCGGATGCTGACTCAACATCGAATAACGGTGTTACCTAACACCAAATAACGGTGTTAACTAACACCAATAAATGGCGTTGGAGCAATATGGTGTAGGCTCTAACTCAACACTGTTTTTTGGTGTTGAAGTCAACACCAATTTTTAGTGTTAATTAACACCATTTTTCTGACTGTGCATATTATTACCTGCGGCACGCAGGTCTACGGGAGGCTCGCGTTGTTGTTGTTCTTCTTCTTCTTGTTCTTGTGACTTTTTGAAATGCGCATGCGCTAAGAGAGTGTGATCTCTGCCACACTTTTCTTTTCAACCTCCGATCTCACATGAAACCACTGTCTTCAAGCGCGTTTGAATTCATTTGCAACTATATTCGGTGGCATGAATTATTGCTTCGTTGATTTCCGTTCAGACTTCAATTCTCTTACGTCAGTCGCTTTAAAGCTGTCGGTCGTCACATCAGTCACTGTCTTCAGATATTACCATTTTCATTGAACAGTATGCAGATGTATACACAATTTAAGATCCTTGGATTTCTTATATACCAAAGAAGATGAGCCGCAACCTTGTCGGTGGTTCAGCTAATTTGCATACAGTCCCAGGCGACTGTCTTAGAAAGTAGAAAAATAAGTTCACTACTTCTAGTAATCATTTTATCTACCCAATCTAGATAAAACACAAATTGGCGAAGAAGCATAACAAGTAACGCATTATCATTATGATTAACATTGAATAATACTTGGTATCAAATTATAGATCATGCATCATAAAAACAAACGCAACAATTACGTTTCAGAAGTAAGCGGAACAACTCAGCAACTTTCACCGAATAAAGATGTTTAACTTTACCCCCAAGCAATTCGCATATATGGAAATATGTTTTGAAAGGAAGAATAACTTAACCCTCTGTGGGAATCGAAACAATGACCCTCCAATCCCTGGACTTGCACTTAATGTCTTAGCTATACCGACTCATTGATAATACTCAAAACTGACTTTATGCGCAAACGGTTTTATAATACATAAATGACTATGTACTATTTAATGAGTCCGACAACCCTATGCGCGAACAGTACATCATAGTTATATTGTGTACTTTCGGTTACAAGCATGAAATTTGGCACATAGCTATTTCGAATGATCCTCTTTCGGAACCAGTCCCTCTATCCTCATTCTCGCAAGCCAGGGCCTTGCTTCGCTGGTATTGATGTTCTCGTCCTCTTCCGCACTCATAATCCCTTTAGAATTGCATTAATCACTTCCGTAAAATCAATACTTATGTGTATCAGCAGACAACGGGCAGAAACATGTTGCATTTGACATCATTCTCTCAAGTCAGAGCCCATTTCTGCTAGAACTTACTGGTTCTACACTTCACAATTTACGTTACTTTGTCAATCAGTTTTACGAATGAAATTACGTCATATATTAGCAGATACTGACCATAAAAGCGATCTATTTGACCTCGTTGTCAATGTCTTAGCTATACCGACTCATTGATAATACTCAAAACTGACTTTATGCGCAAACGGTTTTATAATACATAAATGACTATGTAGTACTTAATGAGTCCGACAACCCTATGCGCGAACAGTACATCATAGTTATATTGTGTACTTTCGGTTACAAGCATGAAATTTGGCACATAGCTATTTCGAATGATCCTCTTTCGGAACACAGTCCCTCTATCCTCATTCTCGCAAGCCAGGGCCTTGCTTCGCTGGTATTGATGTTCTCGTCCTCTTCCGCACCCATAATCCCTTTAGAATTGCATTAATCACTTCCGTAAAATCAATACTTATGTGTATCAGCAGACAACGGGCAGAAACATGTTGCATTTGACATCATTCTCTCAAGTCAGAGCCCATTTCTGCTAGAACTTACTGGTTCTACACTTCACAATTTACGTTACTTTGTCAATCAGTTTTACGAATGAAATTACGTCATATATTAGCAGATACTGACCATAAAAGCGATCTATTTGATCTCGTTGTCAAAAGCTAGGACCTTGATTTCCTTGAGAGTTTTTTAAATTTATTTTGATACCTTTCATATTGACTTGGAAGTCATTTTCGCGAACGCAATAATTTGATGTACCAAAAGATAATAACGAGAATTCGACATGATTCTCTTATACACGCAGACCTTGTTTAGTGAACTAACCCTGAAATTTCGCACTTAAATCACCTCCCGAATGACTTAATGACAAACATATTCGCGAATTGATTATAGGGCGATATCCATAGATACTGACAAGAAATGTTTCTTATTTGCAGAATTTGACTTAAAAAAAAATTAATAAAATTATCAACCTTCGAAAAGGCTTGACCAAACATGTCGGATGAGGTGATATCTCCTAAGGATGAAATAGGTAATCATTTGTATAGAAGGAGCAAATCATGCATTGATATTGGCTTGCTGCATGGAAAAGAGTGTCAAGGTACCGTATTTAGTTTGCAGATGATAACGCACATAAATGCAGAAACTTAATTTATTATTCTAATCGAATATCAAGACTGTCACAGGCCTCAATTTGAATCGTGAAAAATGTCATTATGCCTCTTGAACAGTTCGATAAAGCCTTCAACCCCATTCCATAGTTTCACAGATCAAAGTGATAGACCTGATAATAAATTCATTGAAAATTAACTTTGACGGAAATATAAATTTTCCATTTTGCTCGGCAAAGTAAGCGAGAAGGGAGACTGAAGAGCGTAGATGTTCGCGCTATGACTAAATCCTTGAAATTTGTTTGGATTTCCAAATATTTGAAAGCCTTTTTGATTTGCAAAAATCAACGGCTGAACGGAATGTTTGAAACTTGGAATTCACGATACTTGTACCAAGACATTGCCAAAGCGATTATTGTGACTTCGTCTGTCAATTCAGTATAGACGGCACGGACCAGTCAACATCGTCGGATTTTGAACGAGGAAAGCGAATATATATATATTGTGTCAAATCTATTAGTCAATTCCTGCAATTGTGGGTTAGAAGTTGAAAATTACTTCCCTTGGCATGAAAACACTTGCAGATGGCGCTTTTTTTCTACAATTACCACTACCTCCGCTGATATGTCTTTCACTGTATTATTGCCACTGCCGCAGGTTTGACTACAATGTAGTCATTTCTCACTTGTTATATCTCCAATCGCTACTAAGAAAAAGAATTCAGAAAAAGATCCGAGGATTCCTAGGAAATGGTGCTCAGTTATCTTTGTTACATGAACTCAGAATTTATCGCCTGAAGTTATCCTACCTCTGACAAACAATATGTGGTTCATTTGTGAGCCATTGTGTAAGTGCAAGACCATTTTTAAATGAATCGAAATGTATTAGAACAAACAGTCATCGTGCAATATTTCATAGCGACCTATTAGTAACTTATCCAAGGCAGCAATGAGCAATGGGAAAGAAAATGCATACTGTTTAAAATATCCACCGGGATGCTTTCTTATAAACATAACTGGAACATAGAACCAGTGAAACATTACTGGCTCAGGTAAGAATCAAACTGACAACTAAGGCAGACAAGATCATTCTGAGCAGTGAGTTCTACCTTTAACCATTATAATCTCAGAATATGATTGAAGGATATTCTCTTGGGACAGAAACACACCGCAAGTCTTTTTGAAATATCATATCTTGTATCAGTATGAAGGCTTTTACCCTAAAATCCACAGAAAAATGGAGACGAGATAGGGGATTCCTCATGGAACAGGTAATATTAAGAATTCATGAACAAAACTCGAGGAATCCACTCTACATGGAGAAGATTTCATTTCGTAAATGTCCGATACAATGAAGATTGGGAATATAAATCATGATGGTGACGGTCATCTAATGTGTTCTGTCCTACTACCCCCTGTTCTGCGTCATGGCAACCAGAGCTTACACAGTAGATAGTGATTACATACAGTCTGGTATCCACTACCAACATTGTTACGAACTAATAGAAGGACTGTTTCGGGATTATTTATTTATTTATTTTAGACACCTCATCTGGTATACACTCCCAAATAAGTATGTTCTTCACCAGTATATTCGTCAATTCTCACGGCAGCCATATCATGTTCATCTACAGACGTTTTTTAATATATAACTACAAGAACTTCCTACCTAACCCACCTACAAATTTATATCTGAACCGGATATCACAAACCAGTTTCTTGCAAAATGATAACATCTCAGTGTGGCTAAGTTGACGGTTTTCTAGCCGAACCTGTAGGAGTATTAAGCCTCCCATCGAAGTTTTTCATGTTTGAGAGAAGAGGTTGAATGCTGTAATCTCTTCCGATTATCAACGAAAGCCATATAACATTGAAGTCCTTGGAGGAAATGAGACGATGTAATTATATTGTTACTTGATACACTCGACATTAGGATGGTATGCTTAACTCAGATCAAGCTAATGTCGTGGGAGATGTTCAAATGCGTCGAGGTGATTTTATTTCGTTAACACTCGGGTCACTGGAGAATTCGGTATAAAGCTCATTAATGTTCCGGTCATTTGGGGTATCCAAGCCTACTACCTTTGGAGAGACGGTTACCTCAGCAATTCAGTCAAAGTATCTACAGCTTGGTTTCAAATCTACAGAGCACGTTCCCACCCAATTCATAATTTACAGCAGACCACTGGTAGACATCTTTTCCAACTTTAATCTTGAGTCAGTCATATGATAAGCCAAATTGATATTTCATGAAGGTACGAATTATTATGATCATTCACCAAATGTTAAGTTCTTCCAAAGATAATTTATGTACAGAAAGAAATTGACCACAGACGTCTGGTGAATGCATAAAGTACCGAGGCCAACATTGGCTTCAGTATACGCCAGGACTACATCAACTAGATATCATTACCACAGTGCCCTTGTCTTTTGACATCGATTTCTAGTTTATAATTATGTTTGAATCAATACAATGTTTCGTCACAAACCAATACGCTAAAACGTACAGACAAGGATCTTCAAAGATTTATATACAGTGGACCTATTGACCTACATTTTGGTACCAAACACATTTCCCCGGTGACGTATCCACCGTGTATCCACAAAACACGCTTTGTAATTATTTCTCGAATTTGGGGTCACAGTGATCTTAACATTTGACCTCAGTTTTGGTACGCGACGCATAATCGCCCCTGATTTATCCACTCGCTTTCAATTGCGATTGTAGGTATAAAACTGTCAGAAATATAGACCGAACACAAACAGACAATATCGAAGATGGCCGCAATTTTTCAACAATGTATTTTAGAGCCTGATTTTTCGAATATTTTATTTCTGAAATTTTGTTCTTAAAAACTACATGATAAATTACTAAATAATCGTATGGTGTGAAATGAAAAAGCATTTAGTGTACTGTCATTCACAGAAAAGCAAAAACTTTGCAGAATAAAGACGAAAGCATCCCTTTCCTGGTACCCCACATATGGACGCCATTTTGAATTTACCCATGATCTCTTATACGTGGGAATGCACCCCAGGCCAGATAGGTTCAAAGCTATGGAAAATATGTCGGTTGGCAACGTTTATATTGGATGAGAGGTGTTACAATTACTACCTGAAACACGTGGCGACTAAAACGCTTAAAGAGTCCAACCCAGTAGGATCCCCTGACACAGGTACATTGAAGTGATTTTTCCATCCTTAGTATTGTAGTCACTGGGGGATTCCTGACACAGAATATTACGGTCTTTGCCATTTATTGTGTTTTTGGTATGAATCTTAACAATATATTGACCCTAGCAATTGAATCCTCCACGGTCTACACTGAAACTCTATTTTCTTGTTTGAGGGAGAGGCGCAGCACAGTCGTTCAGAGAAAAACAGTTCACTTTTTATATATATATATATATATACTCGTCAATATATTGCGCATTTATCAAATTCTGTCAAGGAATGTCCTTTGTTTGGTGGGTTCATTGATTTGTTTACTCAATTATCTGGCACCAACACCTTCCTTGCGGTTTTAACTGTGGTTCTGGGAGTATCGCGGAATTGTGGTGACATTCATTGATCTGAGCACCGAGAGAGCGTCATTGATCTAAGGCACCGAGAGAGCACATTATTATAAAACCAACAGGGTAATTCCAACACCAGAAACGAAATACAGCATTACTCTGAACTGGATGAGCCTAACAATTTATCACTTGGTGCTGCGTTTGTGTTGACAACAGTTCCTCAGCAAATCGCATTATGACTTTATTTCATCAGGGAAATGAACGGATCACACCATAAATGAATCTTGTAGTTTCGGTGCGATTTGAATCTGCGATCTACATGTATGTCGTATTGGCACATTAATATGAATACTTAGTAGAAAATCGCACAGTGGTCTGATGGGTGGTACTAGAAGGCATATATATATAGGGAAGTGATATAATACAAAAATATTAAATAAAAAATAGTGGTTATTGGACTACTATCCTTGGTTTCTTTCATACTAGTGCGTTGCTGATAACGTTGATAGGATGCATATAGGGAAATGATATAATACGAAAACATGTTAACTATCAAATAAGAAATAGTGGTTAATGAACTAACAGCGTCAAATCGTCTGAGTTAAGCTTGACATACTGACATACTGGCACCCTTCATTAAAGTAACAGCTTTGCGAATTGTATCGCATGTTGAATTGGTATCTGTCTTGATAACGAAGGTGACAGATTCAAGGGAAGTTTCAAGATACTAACACACACCAACTGGGTTTCATTCTGGTCTTCAAGTATGTGCAAACTTAATGGTGAGCACTTATGTTGGAAAATTGTTGAATTTTTTCGTTCAATTTTATACAACATTAACTGGAAGTCAAATAATCCATTTTGACGAGTGCCTGTGCGTCTAATGTATGAGACAGGACCGTGATGCGGGTCTATAAAAAAATAAATAAATAATATTCTTTCTGAGACACCATCAGCAGTTTACCTCGATATATCAGTATATCCACGTACGTTGAGTCAAAACTGTGCTTTTACTAGTCGGCTTTGGTTTGAAATATGCACGCAAACCCTTTGCCCCTAAACCTTCAAGCAGTATTGATCTCCATCGATCTCCGTTGTTATCGATTATAGTGACCCTCAGATGTAGACATAAACCCCGCAAGAAACTGAAGCGATGTCCTTCGGCTACCCGTTATGTCAATCGTTCTGACATATACACATTTTGATCTGGCTAATACATTAATTATCCACGATACAGCCAAGACAAGCCACACATTCGAAATTACAGCGTACATGTACAGCCCAGTATCCAGGCATGAGTGCAGTACATTCCTTATTACTTCAAGACTATTTTTGAACAGCGGTTAATTACATCTCTGGAATCTGCGATCATTGTATCTGGAGTCGGGTTTAAACCCCGTATTTTCATTTAGCTAACCTCATTCATCATCCAGTTAGACGATTTCGAGTTTCGAGACGTATAATTCCATCTCAAAATACCACGAAGATTATTTTGTCTTTACCATTTTATGGCAATCCATTGTGGAATATAAACTCACAACACAAGCATCCGACACAGTGAAAGTGTTTGGACGAGGTCATATTTCGACGAACCAGTCATTAAATAAGGTTGGGTTATTGAAGAGTATAGCATCAAACCATGTTGGACACTAACTATAACGCACATGTGCATGTATGAATTCTAGAACAAACCTATCCAATAAGAACATACGGAGCATATACCTACACGAAAGACAATATGATATAAATAGATGCAGGTATGAATAGATATACGCAAGGTAAAATTGATTGCGCTTGATTAAGCATGAATAAAAGAGTTCAGTGATTACGGTAGTTATCAGGATAATGACATTTCTTCATGGTCAAATTAATTCCATAAGAGGAATTCTCATTTCGGATGAGGATTTATAATTAAGTAGTTTTACAACTTTACACTGAAGTCAATAACATACAAGCGTCTAGTCCGTCATTCAATCTCCAGCCGTCGTCCATTAAAGAATTTCCGCTTCTATAAGACCTATTCCATATAACTGCATTAGCCCCAAATTTTAAACAACAACAATGATGGAAAATATCACACTGTATTCCCTGGGTGTGAAGTTTTTGTACGTCTTCAACGTTATGATTGAAAACTTTGACAGTCGAGAGCATAGGTTTATTGTTGGCCCGTTACAAAGGAAAAGTGACAATATTCAACCAATTTACTCTTTCGTCTACATTGTTTGACACAATACTATAACAAACATGTATGACAAGAAACAAGCGACAAATGTTGATTTAGAAATAGTTGTTGCTGAACTAATATCGTTAAAGCCAGGAGGCAAAGCTGGAATATATTCCACAATAAAGTTTTTACTCCAACAACAAAATTATTAATAAATTGCATGTCGGGTTGACATTTTTCGCCTTGACGGTTTACAGCTTTATTAATGGGGAACCGGCACATAGAAATATATAAATCAAACGATTAAGTTGTGAAAATTGAAAGCAATGGAAAGCGCATAGTAATATTGATGAAATACATTTATTTATCTAGGCTTTATGAAACAGGTCATTCCGCTCAAACGGTTCGCTCAAATAACAGCTGCAATATTGCGTGTAAAACAAATAAAGTAAAGAAATCATACGTAGATGGCCATGCAACGCAATCGGGAAAAGTAGCAAAGGCTTATTAACTTTGATTGTAAAAAAAAAATCTTTTGGAGTGTAGAAATTTCATAATGCATCTTACCAATAAAGGTTAATGTTTCAAATGTCACTTTTCGCAAATGCCAGTTGCTGGGGTTTAAAGGATTTCGAAACATCTTTTTATTCCATTTACAATATCAGTTACCTGTTCAAACTTGTGTTGAAGAGCATTTTTAACCCTACCAGGCCTGGGGGGGGGGGAGGCAATACCAAACTTTCTGCGCTATCTCCGAAACGACAAGAAATGGAAAGCCGAAACTCCGTGACTTTATAGATTATCATATTGGCGTCATGTTGAGCCTATTTGCATAACACCCCGAGCAGAGGATCATGGATAAATTCAAGATGACGTCCACATGGGGTACCAGAAAAGTGACGTTTTTGTCATATTTCTTCAAATTTTCTGCTTTCCCACGATGAAAAGTGGGCAAAAACTATTTTATTTCACATCACATTAATATTTACTAATTTATCATACAGTTTCCGGAGAAATTGCATGAATAAAAAATTTGAAAAATCTGATCGGAAATCATCCAAGAAATGCCGTTTGTGAAAATGATCTCACTGAGCTTGACCACTGCCCCCCCCCCCGAACAGGGCCCAAAAAGTTCAGCCATATAGGGTTAAGACAAGGTTCAACAGTCGATACGAACATGCACGCAAAGCGTAAAGGCCCATTCTCACGGCGCGATTTGTAGTAACAACTTGTAGTATACAACTGAGTTGCATCGTGGGAACACTCGCACGATTTAGTCGCATGCTACAAATCGTATGAAATAGAACAGGTCCTGAAATGAAGCAATTAAGCCACCATCTTTGATCTGTATTGACTACAGTTCCCGGTTCATATTCATCATATCAGAAGGGGACTGGAGTGGCTCTGTCTGAGGTCGTTCTAACAAATGGGCCATCTGATCCTGACGAAATAATTTCAGGTAGAGTATATTCAAAGCATACAGCAGAAAGTTCCCGATATCGGAAACGCTTTGACTGAGTACAGAAACTCGAAAGGCTACTTCCTCTTACCGATCACGAGAGTCTGGACAGCGATAGTCTAGATGTTCATATAATCAAACAAACATAACTCAGTCTGAGAGAATTACAAGCGTCTAGTCCGTCATTCATAATCCAGCCGTCGTCCATTAGAGAATATCCGCATCCATAATCCAAAGACCTATTCCATATTCCATATAACAGTATTAGCACCAAATTCAAAAAGACAGTCATAGTATACATAAACATAGGCTAGTTTCCTGCAAGAGAGAAGCGGTCAACAGTTTCCAATGATGCCGGAAAGACATCATGATATTCCAAAAATATCAAATCCGTATCGCTGAACAGTATTTTTAATCCATAATAGTTCGTTGTAAAGTCGTACTTGATTCGTCACAGATCAAGAGTCAAGACATACTTGATACGTCACAGATCAATTCAATCTGACAGAGAAGATGTGTCCGACAGATGAAGCATTGGGAAAAATAGAATGTTATTATTTTCAGAAGCAAATGATCTTGAAGTTTGCATCCTTACTAGCTAGAATGCATTCGCCGCCATCTCCCTCTTTTATATTAACACATGATGTGACGTATTTGCAAAACACGAAGACGAAGACATTGTTCGTTGCTTCGCCGGTGATGAACTGATCCTGGAATTTGAATACTTTGACTATGAAACGTACGTAATTAGTCACAACCATGATTTTCCGCGTGACGCCGTCGAATTTCGTTTTCTGTGTGTAGGGTCCGCTCATGTATTTAGAGATGTATGCTGTTTGACGAATGTCTGATGATACATACTTCCAGTTAACTGCTTCTGTTATAATATACAATGGCAGAATGGAAGTAGAAAAGAAGTACAATGGCTCAAAGTAATGCATTTATGAGAGATAGTTATGCAGAACATCACAGGTTATCCAAGAACTAACTTCCCACAATTGTATGTTGAGTATGGCAACAGTCATTTCTGATACAGCTATCACCATCCAGATACGGAGTTCAGTAGCTCTACCACTGCCAGAAAATGTAACAAAATTCAAGATGGCCGGTATGATGAAGTCACAGTAATGTTATATTCTAACTTTTTAAATTTTTTTTATGATGCATTTTTTTCTGCAAAACTTGATAATTAATTAACAAATCATTATCTGATGTGAAATAAAATATTATAGGGCACATTTATGTATTAAAGGCACACATTCTGAATTATTCATGATTCTCTGCTCAGATGGGTAAGCAAAATTAAAGGCTCAAAATGGCCCCAATATGACAGTGTCAGCTCTCAATCGTGTATCGTTCCGGAGATAGGTTAGAAAGTTCGGTAGGGGGCATAATCTCTGCCAGGCTTGGTATGGTTGAAAGAAAATAAAGGTTTACACAGGCCAAGTATCAGCCAAAGGTCAACAAAAGTTGACAACACCTTTCAACTATATTGGCAAACTAATAAAAACATTGTTTTGCCATTTTGAATTATTTTTGACATCAGGGATGTTTATCACGTCTGGAGATTATCACATCTATAAAATTATGAACATTTTTAACTCCATAGTGCATAACAGACAATAATATGAGTATATCGATCAAGGGATGTTGATTTGTGACCTTGAGTCTGCTAGTATACAGACCAAATATGTTTCAAATATGCCCTTTATCTCTTGATTAAATCTAGCAAATCTAATTGTGTGGTCCATTACCTTCACGTGGAACGCATAAAATCTGTATGACCGAATATACTCAACGGCAGCCCTTCTATCATTCCTAGCTCAGTCTTAATCAATATCAGTCGTGGAGCGAGGTTTGAAGGGCATTCTGCGAGGTAACAGAGTATCTGCACCTAACCCACAATACGTATATCCGAACAGTTACTTCTGCATCATTGATAGGTTTTCATAAGGTATATCAGTTATACCAGATCCTGTAAAACACATGACGATTTCAATCAATGTATAAACCATTTTTGCATAAATTGGTTCGCCATGGCAAACACCCCAAGCGCCTTCACTCAAAGTTTGTCATATTTGGTGATAAATGGATGGATGGATGGATGGATGTACTTGGGCACTCCATCGCACCGCGATCGGCACAGGTCGTGCGAACACGCCGTGCAACCCGTTTCCCCCAACCCGCCCTATACATGATCCCTCTTAACAGTGTCACATAGACACTGTTTAATCCCCACATTCCTATTACACAATATACCTTCTCTTAATTCCCATGACTACAGAAGTATCACATAATATTTCCATCTTTCAAGCCCCCTCATTCTCTCTTTTCGGACCGATTGTTAATGGCAACTTTGATTAATTATCACCATGGACACTCATAATTAAATCTCCCAATAGCCACTCATCCTCCCCATTCACTTCAACATTTAATATATCCCCCATCGAATTTCTCTCCAACCCACTTTCTTTAATAATTGTTCCTGCCCCCAACACCCTAGTAATCCTCGTCCTTGTGTCCTAAATTTTCAAGTATCCTATTGCTCCCCGTCCTCTCCAGCTTTCCACTGTTGAGCCATTTTACAAAGTAATCCTTCACATTGCATCCAGTGTAAAAACTTGTCACATTAACATTCTACAGCAGTTTTGCCTCCCCCAACCCCTCAATATCCGCTCTAATGGTCCACACATCCTGCACAAAGTTGGATACGATACGGCTCTCTGTTTTATCCAAAGTTTTACCACCAATCCCCAACAAGGCTGATAAGGCTAGGTCTTCATCATCCCCACTTATCATTCCCCATCTACTTTCCTTATGTGAAGCTATCAACTGACCCCTCAACTCGTCCCTACTTGCCCTGTACCTTTCACAATATAACAAAACATGTTTCATATCTTCCATCACCCCACACGTTTTACACCTTCTCTCTTCAAGACTTCGTTTCATCCTATTCCTTGTGGCCAACGACCCTGTCCTAGCCTTCGCCAGCCAAGAAAAATCACCCGCCCAGTCTACATATCTCTCTTTCCATGGACCCTCTTTCTTCTTGTATATAAACAAGGATGAGTTAGATTCCATCCCATCTTTCCACTCTTCTACCCACTTTTCATCCACTTTAACCGAAACCATTTTTTTCATCTTCTCTCACTGTTTCCGGTTTCAATTAAGTTAACATCATAGTTTGTGCTAATCACTTCTATTTCCTTGAACCACCCAGTCTGTTTCTCTGTTTTGAGACCTTCCTCCCAAGCAGTTTTTGCCCATCTATCCCCCTCCATTCTAACAAGACGCCCATAGTAGTTTAACTTCAATATTCCTACTTTGTCAGCCATTCTGCTCCAACCAAGTTCTCCATAAATAGCTTCTATTGCAGTCATACGGTTCACCCCTAGTATCCATCTCCCTGCCTGTAGTTCCACCAAATCCAATACTGCAAGCGTTTTCCCATCAAGTTCCACTATTTCTACCCCATATAAAATTGTAGGAACTGCAACTCTCTCCCACAATATTCTTGCGCACATACTTCGGTTACATGTACTGGCACTTATGGCCTTGACTATCCCCAACATTCTCTTTGCCTTTGCAATCATCTCTTGCTTTTGCACCCTGAAAATTTGTCCTTTTAACTTCATTCTAATTCCTAGGTACTTATTTTCATCCGCCTCTCCTATCTTCATGACATGTTCTTCCGCCTCCTCCAGACTTAACTTTCCAAGTTGCCAGTTGTCCCCTCCTGGTTTAACCTGACTACTAACCATAACGCAACTCTTCGTTGGGCTGTAGATTATCTTCCTTCAAATCCAAACTTCCCAACTATATCCAAGATAAACTGCAATTCTTTCCTTGTTTTCGCAAATAAAACTATATCATCTGCAAAAAACAACCCAGGAATGATTCGCTTCCCGAGATTCACACCCCACCCGCATACTTCAAGTCGTCTTCCTAACTCCGCTAAGTATATCGCGAAGAGTAACGGTGACAACACACACCCCTGCTTTAATCCTTCCCTCAGATCTATATAATCCGTTTCTATCTCCCCAAATACAACTTTGAAACGGACTCCAGCATATAAATCCTTGATTATGTTTAGTATCTTGCCTCCATAACCCAGGCCTTCCAAGGCAGCCCAGAGTGCCTCCCTCCACACTCTATCATATGCTTTCTTAATGTCTAGAAAGGCCACACAGCATCCCTGTTTATGATTCCTTTTTTGCTCCAAAATTTGAGTGAGCACGTAGAGGTTATCTTGACACATCCTGTCTTTCCTAAAACCCGCCTGTATCTCTCCCAAAATACCTCTACTCTCCACATCTCTCTGGAGCCTTACTCCCAAAATTTTGGTAAATACTTTTCCTACATTACTCGCTACAGCTATTCCTCTGTAATTATCTAATAACCTCGTGTCATCACTCTTGTGTAACAATGTAGTCCTTGTTGTCTTCCAAACCACCGGGATTACCTCAGTTTCCCATATCCGACAAAATAACAATCTCAAACATTCGAGTATTCGCACACCTCCCTCTTTCATAAACTCGTTTGGAATATTATCTTCTCCCATAGCCTTTCCTCTCTTTATGTCTTTCACCACCTGTCTTATTTCTTTGATCTCAATTTGTCCCGTTAGACCATCGCTGTCTACAATTTCTTCTTCAGCGCTACGCCTCTCTTCCTTCCTGATATTTTCCAGTATATCCCTATCCACTTCCCTTTCACTATGCTCTGTGGCAATTTCCCCCCATTTCTCCCCTATCATGGCGGCTAGTACTTTTCTATCCGTGGTAATCCCACCCTCCCCAGTCTTCAAAACGCCGGATACCTCTTGTTTCCTCTTATGGTTAACCAACTTCCAAAATGTTCTGCTACCTTCCTTTCCCTCTCTATCAATTCTATTTACTACATCCTGATTATGTAGTCTAATCATGCATTGTGTCAACTCCTTCACCTCTTTCCTAGCCTGCTCATACTCCTTCTTTGCTTCACTCACTAGCTCCTCTTTCCTTCCTCCCTCACTTATCAAGGCCATATTAAACTCTTGTCTTGCACAGCGCCTTTTCCGCCTCGCCTGCCGAATTTCTGTATTTTCTAATCTATTTCCACTATTCCATCTTACCCATGGGAGGACCCCTTCCGTAGCTGCAATGAGCCGTTTATTGAACATTTCTGCAAGTCCCTCTCCTGTCGTACATTCTCTAACCTGCACTTCCCAATCACTAAATTCTTGCTCTATATTTTTCCGAAATGTTTTCCAATCAGTGTCTTCATTCATCACCCACTTGAACTGGTTTCTACTGATACTTTCCCCTCCTTGAACCCTCTGTTCCATTTCCATCATAACCCAGTTATGATCACTGTCTACATCATAATTTTGAATAGCATCAATCAACATATATCTCACGTTATCCAGTTCTGTGTGCTGTAGCAGAATGTAATCCACTACTGTCTTACACCCCGCCCTCTCTCGTGTCCAGAGCCCTGAACATTTTGGTGATCTATTCATTATATGTAACTCAAATGTTTTCTCTATCTCTAATATTCTCGTCCCATTGCGGTTAACACCAGGTTTGTTTCCATGTATACCTTCCCCCTCTTTATCTCCAACATGCCCATTAAAATCTCCCAGCAAAACCACTTTATATCCAATCTGCCTTAATATTGTCATCTGTGCCACCAATAAATCATATAACCTATCATTCCAGCCCCTGTCAACTCCTTGCTGTGCTGCATACAGCAGCCCTACAGCATATTTGTCTCCAAAGTTTCCCGATATCCATATCACATCGTCAACTACCTGTTCCCATTCTGCACCAATAACTAGACCCAAGTCTTCCATCTTCAGCTGAAAACCTTGCCGGCACTTCTTCACCGCAAGCGCAATGCCACCGGCCCCTATACTGGCTTGCTGTTGTCGTCTGCCCTCAAAACAATCATATCCCTGGATCTTAATTGCAGACGTCCCTTTATATTTATGTGTCTCCACCATACCCACTACATCCAATTTTTCCAGTTCTACTATCTCCATCACCTCTCCCAACTTGCCATATTTAGCCACAACACCCTGTGTCATTCCCAATCGATTTACATTAACAAAGCCCACTTTCCATCTGTTGCGACGTTTCTTTGTACGGGTCCTTCTTGTTCTGCCGTATTTTCCTCTCCGTCTTACGACAACATCCCCACCCCCCACCCCAGGACCCGAGATCAGTTTAAATGTGTTTTTGGCATTTGTATTTCCGTCTCTACTGTGTTCCCTAACCCTCTTACAAAATATTCAAGACCTTGTCCCTGCTCATCCAAATGGAGCCCATCTCTCAAAACTCTCCCGATCCTCACTGGACATCCCTTTTTCCAGAAATCAGCGTGTCTGCAAAATCCCCACCCCATTTCGTCCGCCGCTATCTCTAAACGCTGGTTTAGCCTTCTTATATCAGTATTCACCCTTTCTCCATCACGTGTCCGTGGTAACAAACCCGATATCACCCGTGGTATTTCTCCAAATAATTCTTCTGCCAAGAGCATTGTTTTCCTCATTTCAGCCACAATTAACTCTATGGGTACTCCCTCTGCTGTTACATAATTTGTCCCCCCATGAATCACTAGGCATTCCAACATATCGTCTCCCACCAGTTTCTCTACTGCTGGCCCCATCTCACAACGTATATGCTTCAAATTAAACCCTGGCATGCTTTGAACTCTAACATTCAAATTGTTCCCCAACATACTTTGTAAGCCTTCTCTGATTGGCCGAACAATAGAATCCCCTATCACTGCTACTACCGGGACTTTCTTTTTCGGAAGCTTTTTCTCGTCGTTAATAACTTTTAACTCTCCCATTTGCTCCATTTGTTCCTCCGCCCTTTCTATTTGTGTCTCCACATCGGTTATTCCCCCAAAGTGTGCCGCTTCCAGTACTATCGCAGCTTCGTTAAACCCCTCATCTCCACTGAGACAATCTTCACACGTGCCTACTTCCAGGATCTCTTTGCTAGTACTATTACCGCATCTTTCTTTTCTTACAAGCTCTATCTTTCGCCACCCTTCAACTTGCTTCTGTTTACCTGCCCAAGTTGGTTGGACTCTCTCCCCAACTCTAATATTTAATCTCTGTTGTACCATGTCCATCACATCTTTTCCCTCTCCCACAATTTCCTGTAAAACTTCAATTATTGACTCCACCCACATTTGCATCTTTTCCTTATCTCCTCTATACCCTCGTATCTCATCCTCAAGTCCTGCTACTCGACATTTCAGGCATATCAAATCATATATACCCCGCTTCTCGACTATGTCTTCATCATCTAACATGGTCATCCTAGATCCGCAGGTCGAACAATGGTAATCAACGCTCTCATCCTCTGAACTGGCATCATCCCCCTCACTCAGACATTTTTCTTCCATCGTATCTAACCATTGTCTCTCTATCTCCTCATCTTCGTCCGCTATCTCCATATTGAGCCACACTATGTATACCCCGTTATCTTGTTTATAAATTGTTCAGTTCTTTTAATATACCACTGAATAAATGCCAATAAATATATATATAGTTATACCATACTTGTGTGGCTCCTCAGTCTCCCATTATATTTTAGTACCTTGTGTAGGTTTTCAAAACAGCAACATGATCTCATAGACTAACAGCACAACTAATCATTGTTCACTGAATTCACATATAATCATGTTTCTACATACATCAATGTAGCCTGTTTAATTCCTAATCTGTGCTGGAATCGTTTAAAATTCCAGAGTATGTCTGAGTCTCCCCAAGAATACAAGATTAATGTATCTTTAATGTATCTTACGGCGGCTGTGTAAGATGGCGGCAGGGTTGACTGGTGTGCTGTGCGCTCTGTACTCTCTGAGCCTTATTGGGGGTTCAGACATCTCGCAAATACGAAAACTGTCTCAAGTGAGACAGAAAGATGTCAGTTCAGCTTTGGGATGTCTGTGCTGAAGTGCACTACAATATCTGGCACAGAATACTCAGCGGAAATTCTCTCTCGGTTTGTAACTCACGTTTCACCAGAGAAAACATGGCGGCCGTCCAAACCTACGACTCCATATTCGGTGGACAGGCACCTATTTCTCCTCACCATGTTTCTAGCTGGAGACATTGAAACAAATCCCGGCCCTCCCAGATTTCCGTGTGGTACCTGTAGTCGCCCAGTTGCCAAAACACATAGAGCACTACTATGTGACAGCTGTAAGGTAACTTTTCACATCAAGTGCGCTAATGTTTCACCAGCCATGTTTAAGTACTATACAACAAATGGACAAGATTTTGACTGGCTATGCCCGAGATGTATCGATCTTGCAAAGGAACTTCCCTTTTTCAACGAGTCTACGATCAGTCTGGGCGAAACGTCCAGTACGTCGGACATTGAACTAAATAATCAGGAAGAAGATCCTGAATCGGTATCACTTTTTGGCCCTCTGAAATCTCTGAAAGAACAAGATCGTTCTCATTTCACCTTTGCCCATCTAAATATAAACAGTGTGCGTAATAAATTTGGTCACATCTATAATCTTCTGATCGACGAGCTGGCTGATTGTTTTATTATTGGTGAAAGTAAACTGGATCATTCCATCACCAAGGCTCAGCTCACAATACCGAACTACAATATGTACCGAAGAGATCGAAATGGGCATGGGGGAGGCCTCCTTATGTACCTCAGATCAGATATTCCCTCAAAGAGACTTGACACTGTTGAATCAGATCATGTTGAAAGTCTTGTTATAAACTGTACGCTACGCAACAAGCCCTGGATTATTGTGGCTCTTTATAGACCGGACACCGTCTCGTGTGACGTGTTTGTTCGGGAAACTACAATCATGCTGGACCGTGCTTTAAATGTGTCCGAAAATGTAATTGTTGTGGGCGATCTAAATGTCGATTTCTCTGTGCGGGGCGGCGACAGCTCAACCCTCAGAGATATGTGTGATCTTTTTGACCTGAAAAACTTGATCACGAAACCTACATGCTTCAGTCTGAACGCGGATCGTTAATTGACGTCTTTCTCACAAACAAGCCGAATATGTTTCAAAAGACTGGCTCCTTTGACTGTGGACTGAGCGATTTTCACCATGTTATTTTCACCTCCACAAAGGGTCGTACATGTATACCACGAAGAAAGCCGCGTTGGATTACGTACCGCTCTTATAAACATTACAATGAACAAACTTTCCTAGAACATGTTAGCCGGACCCCATTCCATATTGCTAACGTCTTTGAAGACATTGATGATCAAAACTGGGCTCTTCACTGGCTATTACGAGATGTTATTGATAACCACGCCCCATTGAAAAGAAAGAGACTGCGTTTTCAGCATGCCCCTTATGTCAACTCCATCCTACGTAAGGCTATTCTTAGGAAAAACATGCTCCGAAATAAATACTATAAAGTGAAAACGCCTGCCAATTGGGAAATTTACAGAAAGCAGCGTAACTTATGTGTGTCTCTCCAAAAGACGTCGATCAAGAATTATTTTGATGAGAGGTGTAAATCTGGTCCTAAAAATACAGATTTTTGGTCGACAGTTCGCCCTTTTCTCACAGAAAAGGGCGCAAGAGAGAACCCAGACATTGTTCTACAAGAAAATGAGCGACTTGTAACAAATACTCAAGATGTCTGTGATATCTTTAATCATCATTATGTAAACGTCGCTAATGATATTGGAAGTGATATACCTATACTAAATGACAATGAAGATTCACAATTTACTTTTGACCATCATGGCAGTATTCAGTCTATTTTAGCCAACCGACCGAACAACGAGAACTTCAATTTTAAATGTGTTTCTGAGGCTGAAGTAAGTGAAAAACTGCAACGCATTGATTCTCGTAAGGCGGGAGGTGTCGATCACTGTCCTCCTAAATTATTGAAGGCGGCAGCGCCTTTTATTACTCCTTCTCTTACTAAACTCATAAATAATTGTATTTTAACATCATCCTTCCCGACTGACCTTAAAAAGGCGGAGGTTTGTCCCGTCTACAAGAAGAAAAACAGACTGGATAAAGGAAATTATCGACCCATCAGCCTACTACCGGGCCTATCTAAAATATATGAGAAAATCCTCTCCGAACAATTGTCTGATTTCTTTGATAAAGTTTTCTCACCTATGTTATCAGCTTTTAGAACTGGCTATAGTTGTAATACTGTTCTGCTGAGACTGATCGAAGACTGGAGACGGGCCCTTGATGGCAAAAAGTATGTTGGTGCCGTCCTTATGGACCTCTCGCGGGCCTTTGACTCGCTTCCACACAATCTGATGATCGCCAAATTAAAGGCGTACGGTCTTGGTAAAGATACATAAGATCTTATGGCTAGCTATCTTAAGGATCGAACACAGCGGGTCAAGCTAGGGGAACATAGAAGCTCTTGGCTAACCATTTTAAAGGGTGTCCCCCAGGGTTCGATTTTGGGACCATTACTTTTTAATATTTTTGTTAATGATATATTTTATATCTTGAAGGGATGTGATATGTATAACTATGCCGATGACAACACTTTATCTTGTTGACATTGTGATCCTTTTATATTACATTTAACTTTAGAAGAAAATACTGAACGTGCCATACAATGGTTCGATGAAAACGACATGGCAGCAAATCCTGGTAAATTTCAGTCAATTGTTCTCTGTCCCAACCGAAATGATATTTGTAGCCTGACCCTCGATGTGCGAGGCAATCAGATCAAAACTGAGGATCACGTTAGACTGCTGGGCATAGACATTGACAATAAATTAAATTTTGACCTTCATATCTCTGAAATCTGTAAAAAGGCAGCTAGACAGATCAATGTGTTGATACGGCTCAGTCGTTTCTTAGATTTTAATTCACGACTTGCTGTTTTTAGAAGTTTTATTCTTTCGACTTTTAACTACTGTCCTGTTGATTGGACATTTTGCTCAAAATCTTCATGTAAAAAGATGGAAAATCTGCAAAAACGCGCTTTGCGCTTCGTTTATGATGACCATGCTTCCACTTATGACGAGCTTTTAGACCGAGCTTGTATCACGACATTAGAAGTCTCTCGTCTTCGTTCTGTGGCTGTCGAAGTTTTTAAAATCCTGAGGAACCTATCCCCAGAGTACCTAAACGATTTGTTCATTGTAAATCCCAGGTCTAGCCACAGACTGGGTCAGCAAGTTGTTGTCCCCAGATTCAATGGCATCACCTATGGTAGAAACTCTCTGAGGTATAAAGGGGCTACCATCTGGAATCACCTCCCCAAAGATTTTAAGTGTGCCATGACCGTAAATGAATTCAAGTCATTGCTAAATACTTGGAATGGTGAAAATGGTTGTAAATGCAATATATGCAAGTAGTTTTAATTGCTCTTTTACTATTATATGCAACTCGTTTAATTAGTTTTATTTCTATACTTGTTATCACCCATCTGTCGGTAAATAGCCAAAGGCTAATGTTTCCTGTAATTTTAACCGACGTTAAATAAAGATTGTCTTACTGTCTTACTGTCTTACTATCTATAGTATAAGAGCTAGTCCAGACTCTCCCTATCTTTTGCACAGCTCTGGTGTCAACAGATCCCAGCCTGAAAACCAATTAATCCAGATAAATAGCCCTCACCCTGGAGGCAATAACATATATCTCCCCAGATATATTACTGTGAGAGATGTCACCATACACTTTATCCCATATTATTCTGTGAGCTGGTCAGGACAGTTCAGCTTGTGCGTTGACCTTTAACCCTCAGCTGGCATAGCCCATGAAATACGACTTCCTGGATGAGCAATTTTTATCGGGCCTTTCCCCCTTCAAATGTCCACTTAACAATTCCACACCCTTCTACCTAACTATATCCATATGCCCGGTTAACCATCAAATCTTTGCCTACATACCACCCTAAATTAAGCACATTCCCAAATTATCATACTGTGTCTTTTTTTTCTTTTGGTTTTGTTTGTTTTAATTTGCATATATATAAAACATTACCATCAACAATACATGCGTCTGTCACTAAGAGTATATTTCACTAAATCTAGTGTGTGCGAGTTGAAGAACTGAAACAAGATCAATAGCTGTCAGGTAAATTTACGTATGCAATCATATATACTTAATATATCTGGTCTACTTTCTAAGCTGTTATTAATATGTTTGTTCTATATTGTTCTATATTCCTACGAAGTAGGCTACAGATCGCAAATTGTCCGGTAATGAGTCAGTGAGTCAGTCCATCCGAATCCTTTCGTCGGCAAAATAAGGAGAACCGTTGACATTAGAACCTTGATTTTTGGCATGAACGTGCATTAGGGCATTGTTAACAGCAAGTTCTGAGCTGAAATAATTCTGATTAAAATTAGATTTATAATTAACACTTCAGTATATTGTTATAGATATATGCAAACTGTAGCCTTTAACGTGTATCCTATTTCACATCCAAACATTTCATCATTGACCACATCAGGCTTCAAATTCAGGTCAAATTACCCACTGATGGTGAAATATCCTACATCAACCAATAAGTCAGCCTGGTGCAATAACCCAGCAGAAGAAAGAAAGATGTGGTATCATCCTTCAGATTAGTCTGTGTGAGCAACAATGATAAAAGTTTACTGAGGGTGAAACAAAGCCATGACGGCTGTTTAAAGGGTCTTAATTTATTTTCTTTGGGTAGAATTTAACTAGATAAAGTAACTTTGATCATCATGTGAAAATATGAGGACATACTTTGGGGTTTTTTTGTACCTCTTGAATATTGACTATATATTACACTTGGATATAATTTGAACAAAAAATTACATGTGTAAACAAAATATGTCTAAATTTTTCTTGTCATTTCAAATCTTGATCCATTTTGATTCCTTGATTAGGGGATACAGAATCACTGCCACGGAGTGTGTTGGTGTGTCACAGCAATGCAATTCCGATTCACACAACGAAGCTGAGGTGGTTTAACGTTTATCAATGAAGAAAATCACCGATCAACCGCCATAGAATATAATGTGAAACAAGAAAACGGAATAGTACATTCATCAGATTGCAGATTGTGTTGTCTCATATATCTAGATAACAACGTGATGTAGAGACGCTATTTATTCGTCTTTGCATCGGTTATGCTCAGGAGAATGACATAGAATCATTATTATCTTGTGCATAGAAGGTGTTGGTCTTGAGTTGAATTACCGTAAACTACATAAATGCTACCTTTCTACTATAGTACTATATATAAAAATTTGTTGTATTGTTGGGAAAATAATGTGATTCAAAAAGTTGTTTTGATCCTGTACAAGGGCACTGAAAACCATTAAAGAGATGTAAATGTATTTTCACACGTAAAGCTTGAAATCTACTGAACCTATATTATTCAATCTGTTTCCTTTAATTAAAAAATTGTAAAATTAAATCGGCGATCGTTATTTATTTTGGAATGAAGGCGCATTAGGAGACTGTTACCAACAAGTTTTGAGCTGACCTACTTTTGATGAAAATTTCTGGTGATTTTTGATGAAAATCACTGGCGATTCTGACTTGGGCGGTGCCCATCTTAATATAGGCAGGATTTCAACTGGGGGTGGGGATTTCCAAAAGTCCTAATGCCTACTGTACTTCGTAGGTCCTGTGACGTTAGTCACACTGCTCATGTTTAAACCATGCCAACAATTTAAAACCATATCACCGAGAACAAATATACCTTGTCTGTCTTTGCCTAAATACTGCTCTATACTTAGAATAATTTAATTTAAGTAGACCCTCCCAAGTTAAGTCACACTTCTCCTGCCTAATGACCCACCCTGTGTCCAGTCCAAGCTATTAATTGCCACCAGATGAGACACCCAACAAGTATTTCCTCCTTGCCCATTAGCAGGCCACTAAGGCCATCTCAGGGCAATAAATCTATCCTCACAGACACATGGAAAAGGCAAAATATCAAAGAGTTTCAGTCTCTTGATGTGAATTTCTTTAGATGTCAACTGCACCTCCCACTCAAAATGGAATAGGCTCCAATTTGACTATAAAATCACTCAGTATGTTTAAAGATGTTCTTCTCTTGGCCTACCAATATATCAACCCTTTGAATATCTATACATTCACCAAATTCCTACCAGATATCTACCCAGTCAATATATCTTCACCTTGGGGACGAATCAATATTTACAGTAATATCAGATGCGCTTTGATTTCTATTCTAATCTTACTTTTAAATTTTTAGATATGCAACCTTTGATGCTTCGTGAGATAAAACGCTAGACCGCTAACAATTCGTTGTATCTGAAAATAGAATATATTCAACTAAACCTAGGATATGCGAAGTAAAATAATGGATGTAGATCTGAAAAAAGACCAATAACTACAAAATATATTAGCGAATGCATTCGTATAATTAGTAAACCTGTTCTATTCTCAACTGTTATTAGTATGTCTGTTCTCTACTTTAACATGCCAACAATTCAAAACGATATCACCGAGTCCTGTGCAGTTACTCCCTCCGGTCACTTCTCCAAAACTTGTATGATTGTTCATTCCATTTTCTGCACATATAAGGGTTCCAATGTTCCCAGCTGACTGTTATATCCTCTTCCAATGAGTTCCACTTTACGCTTCTTTTCTCTTCCAAATGAGTGAAAAACTTCCTTTTCTGTCTTTGTCACCACACTATAAGATAACTATCTCAATACTCTATTTATGCTTAATAAAACAAATCAGTAGACTAAACATGAAAACCTACAATGCACTAGTATCACAAATACATAAACTGAACTACAAAACACTCCAAATGCACTTGTATCTTCCACTATTGAGGTCAGGATAAATGTGACACACTTATAGCAAAGTACGATGGCGATGTGGAAGATCTTAGGCGATACACTCTAAAAGTAGAAAATCCAATTTTATACATCAAAATTTACCCCTAATCCAATCGTCAGTGTGTAGAACTACTAATTCTCAAGGCTTTAATTTGAACATTATCTTGACTCTTTGACAAGAAGATAGATGAAACGTTGTCCTCTTCAGACACAATCGAGAATATCCGAAAAATATTAATTTCGTTTTATATAATTTTATGTGACACCTCATTGATAAAAAGGACAGACAATACGAAGACCAGTCTGATTTACTTAACAAAATAAAACGAATATACATTGTGACTCTATCTCTAGATATTTATGGGAAACAAAGTTATGTTATATGCCGCTCAGCTTCATTGGTACACATGCAGACTTGGTATTCCATTTATCAGATTTCAGAGGTCAACGCGGCGATATCATTTCGTCTGAATTTATTCGATTTGGGGTAATTACGGATAGCCTTTTCCCATATGGAATCTGCAATAATGGTTCTATATCTGCGATGGTAGATCAGAGGCGCGATAAATACTGTCAAATTGTCAGGGACATAAAAGATTTATTACACACTGCGGTCATTTTATACAGTTCCAGTCTTGTGGTTTCAATATTATTATAGCTCCACTCTCTATTAAGAAAAAGAATTCAGAAAAAGATCCGAGAGTTCCTAGGAAATGGTGGTTCGTTATCTTCGTCACATGAACTCAGAATTTATCGTCTGAAGTTATCCTACCTCCGACAAACAATATGTGGTTCATTTGTGAGTCGTTGTGTAAGTGCAAGACCATTTTCAAATGAATCGAAATGTATTAGAACAAACAGTCATCGTGCAATATTTCATAGCGACTTATTCTCCCCCAATACAGTAAGTATATCCACAGGGTCTCGGAATAGGAATATAGGGGAGGTGGGCACTGAGAACCCAAAATCAATATCACAGAGGGCTCAGTATCCGTCGTGGGTCCCAAATGAATTAACCCTACCTGGTCGGGGGGGTGGGGGGTGGAAAGTCCCACCCCCTAGTGAACTTTTCTCTGCTGCTCCAAAATGACAAAACCGAGGAGGCTGAAATTTGGTGATTTTTAAGCTTATCTTATTGGGGTCATTTTGAGCCTATTTCATATACCCTCGGGCAGAGGATCATAGGTAAATTCAAAATGGCGGCCATGTGGTATCCGCGAAAGTCGTGTTTTTCAATCTTTTCGCTCCATTTTACACATGTTCCTTGCCTAAAAGGCCTTGAAATTATTTTATTTATGCAAAACCAATTATTCTATATTTTATTTGATTTTTTTCGAGAGAAAAATCGGAAAAATGAAAATTTTGAAAAATCGACCCCAAAAAGGCCGAAAAATGGCTTCCGAGAAGATGACGTCACTGTGACGTCATCATGGCGGCCATCTTGGATTTTTTGCTCTAGCCTTAGTGGTACAGAAAATATAAAGGGGAGAGGGTACTTTCCGCCCCCCCCCCCCTCCCCAGGCTGCGATACACCCCAAATCGCCCAGGCCAGATAGGGTTAAGAGAAACAGCCAGTCTGTAAATGCAGTTAGTCGTCACACGAACGTTAATCCCAATAACCCAGTATCAGTGGAACAAAAAGGTGGAGCGAGACCGATGTCACGATGGAGAGTTGCCAAAAAAGAGAAGATTAAGTTATGGCGGTATAGTGTTATCACGAGCTATAATTGCCGGAACATCCCCGAAAGTAACTTATCGAAGGCAGTAATGAGCAATAGGAAAGAAAATGCATACTGTTTCAAGTATCCACTGGGATGCTTTCTTATAAACATAACTGCAACATAGAACCAGTGAAGAATTACTGGCTCCGGTAAGAATCGAACTGACAACTAAGGAGGACAAGATCATCCTGAGTAGTGCGTTCTACCTTTAACCACTATATAGTCCAGGATCGGCTTTTGGTGAAAGTGTTCACCCTATCGGCAAGAAAATTTCCATCAATACCATGACTTTCTATGGCTATGGGGGGTATTACCCAGGGTGGATGTAGAGTTCCAAAGTGGTGCAGTTTTGTTCTATAGCGGGGATATTTTCCACTACTGACATTCATTTTACTTTGACAAAAATGGGGGTAGGTGTATTTTAATCGCCGTAGCTTTTTTGTTATTGGTCTAATCTGCTTAAACGGTATCATATGTTAATCACAATAGTAACAGAGTTATATGTTATCAAGATTTGTTCCTGTATTCTGTCCTTGTAACGTCACTTGGGGATCATATCCAAATGTCAACCGAAAGAATTGCTCCGCTTAGAAAAGGGGGTACGTGTATTTGTATAGCTATATCTCCTTTATTATTGAATCATTCTATGTAAACGTGATGAAATTTTGCTCCGTGTTACATCGCGAAGTTTGTTGATACATGTACTTAAGATCGTGGTTGTATCCCTACCATATGGTGTATTTGGAGGTGATATTCAAATGAAATTTTATGAGAAAAATATATTGCCTCTTAAAAAACGTGTATGTGTGATTGAACTGCCATATCTTTCTTAATAATGGCCCTATCTGTCTGAAATTCGTTATATTTTATTCAGCATTTATGCCATTGCCATATACAACCACGATTCGTGTTTGTATCCCAACCTAGTATGACCTACTTGGGGGCCGTATCCAAGTGTCAACTTGAAAAAAAAATTCTCCTTTCCAAAATGGGGGTATGTGTAAGTTTGTTGCTATATCCTTCTTATTACTGATCCAAGTATGTCTGAATATCATAATATAATTTTCAACAGTACTTAGCAGTGTTTTTCAGTTAGTACCTTTACTTTATCGTTCAACCGTATGATGTAATTGGAGATTGTATTCAAATTTCACTCGAACAAATCTACTCCGTCTTGAAAAAGGGGTTATGTGTGAATGACCCGATACATATTTCTTAATAATTATTTGGGCTGTCTAAACTGCCTTATTTATCACTCAGCAGTTGAAAGCGAAATTATATATTAGCGAGATAGATGGTAGTTTTCCAATTCTATAACGTCGTCTGGGGACCATATTCAAATATCAAATCGAAAACGTACTCGCGGCTGCTGAAAGGAGTATGTTTGATTAGTAATATTTGTTTCAATACTGATCTGTGTGTATTAGTGAACACTGTTATCATATTTTTATCATATCTAACTGAGATTCGTTTTAAAATACAAACTGAATAAACTATTCTCTGTTGACATATGGGAGAGGAGATTACATAGGTAATAGGTTCAGCATATCTTCTTAATGAATAGTACGTCTGTAACTTTTTTACTATATATCTCTTAAGAACAACTGCATCAGTTATTCCTGTAGATCCTGTGTTAAATGTGACGATTTTAATCAACGTCACAAAACATTTTTACAGAAACTTATAAAACAGGGCTATTCCACCAAACACCTCCACTCAAAGTTTCTCAAATTTGGCGATACATATCGCATGCTGATAAAAAAAATACGAACGTAGCGTGCAAGATCTATGGCGCTACGTTTCGTAACTTGTGTCTAATTCCGATTAACCCGGGTCTAGGGGCCGTATGAACCCATGTACTTCAAGATCCTCATGGTACTCATATGAACAGTCACAATCAAAGCGTGGCTGAGCTACATCATTCTTTAGATGACGACTTTACAACGAATTATGGATTAAGAATACTGATCAACAATACGGATTTGATATTTTTGGAACATCATGATGTCTTGCCGGCATCATTGAAAACTGTTGACCGCTTCTCTCTTGCAGGAAACAAACCTATGTTTATGTATGCATGATTGTCTTTTTGAATTTGGTGCTAATACCGTTATATGGAATATGGAATAGGTCTTTGGATTATGGACGCGGATATTCTCTAATGAACGACGGCTGAATTATGGATGACGGACTAGACGCTTGTAATTCACAGAGTTAATAATTGTAGTTCAGCTCTTCATTTGACTGCCAAATATGAGTTTCCCTGAGACTTGTAAAAGCTACAGAATGAGTGATACAATAAATCCAGGTTACTTTAATATCATTGCATATTTACTTGCCGCATACTGTATCAGTGCTAAATTCAAAATGACGGCCTTGGCCATCGTCAGAAATGTTAATTATTCCATGAAATTGAGGGAAATTTCTGATCTCATATACACCTCCAGCTCCATAAAATTTATTGCAACAGTTTTATGTGGATTTTTCAGCTTCTTGAAGTAAGCTTTCCACTGGAGCTTCGTCCATAAATTACGAAACAACCATTTATCTTATTGAAAATACACACTCGCCAAGTAAATATTTACCGCATTGCTAATCAAGTTGGACGATTCAATACGAAGTAAATTTCAAATTTCTAAAAGGTCCCTTTAATCTGAATTGGGTTCCTTTATCTGTGGAAGAGAGACACTTGATCACAGATCAGGCGAAACTGGTCCCAAGATGATGAGCTTTGATGTGAAACATTGGATTTTGATAATTGTGCATTCACGAGGTTTAGATAAATGACCCGAATAATTAACCGACATCTTGTCCCTTTCATATTCATTTTATCTCTGATTATTAGTGCACGACTTTATATTTCAAAATGATTAAAACGGAAACTTTGGTGCATTCAGCCTTGATTGCGACAAGTATATTCATCATTATGTTTAACATCTGATAACAAGCTGCAAAAGGCATTGCCCTCAACATGTCAATTTAATTAATAATGATGCTGAAGTGATTCTTGATGATGTAAACCGACTCCATTCATCGAGTGTCAATATTAACCTTCTGTTCTTAATTACGGTCTACCATCCGCTGACTGTAACCAACAAGACTTATCGTAGCTTCAAAACGTAGCTGATTGGGTGCTCAATATTGAGCTATGAACGTGTGAATAGTTAAGCGAATAGCTCGATTATTTCCTAAAAAGTATGAACGATGTGAATTATACTTCTAGTATGTTTTTTCTTCTTCTTGGAATCAGAGAACGGCGGTTACGCTGGGGCCGGGGGGGTGGTGAGAGGTCAAGTCTGATAATATGAGACTTCAAAAATCTCAATTAAGCTTAGGCCAAGCTGAAACGATGGTAAAGAGTTAGATGTGTATTCGAGTTCCGAGAAACACTCCCTGGTAAGCGTGATTCGTGCATCTAGCCGTAGACGTGTAATCCCGGATCTTTTGCACGAAGTATAGTAAAAATATATTCTTCAAAATAAACCGGAATAAAAAGTTTCCGGTATGATGTGTTGTAGAGAGAGTTTGCTGTTCGGTTTTTGAAAACAATACATATATATTAAAGAAGCAGTTGCTTTGCGGTTATTACTGCTGTTCCAAGGAGATTTCCAACAACTATAATTAGGTAACTCCGGCAGATAAGCCACTCTGTACTAAAGATCCACCACGCATTAGTTATTTATATCGTATCATTTTGTTCTTCTGTGATTAGCAAAGTTCTTTTCAACGCATTACCCATGTGATCAGTCTTGGAAGGTACTTTAGGTCACCAATCTAAAAATTAGCTCAAAAGCACGGTGATGGTTGTCTTCAACAGCCATGCTCACTCAATCCTACCTGCTGTTAATCTTCTGACGTGGTACAATTGAATTGCGAAACTGGACTGAATATTCCTTGGCACTATGTAATCTCCCGTAACACCATATTACCTATTTACTTGTGTTCATTTGTAAATTGAATACAGACCATGTGATATCATAGGTTAATATACAAGAACACTTTTACTCTTACTTATACTGACCAATTCTGAATATTGGTTAATGCTTAGACGTAATGAATCAATAATCATTGGAATGTAATTATATCCATATCTTCTTTGCGGGAGGGAGCGTTTTATTCCTATCAGTAATTCTGAGACCTTTGTTATCATCGGTTGAAAAAAAAAGAAAAATGCCGGCACTACGTTACTCTGTCAATAGTGCGGAGTGGTCGGAAATGAATTTTATACAGATTAGACAATATTTAAGGGGGATATAAATTTTTAATTACATATACACCCGTCTTCCATAGGGTTCATTTTTTGTTCAATTGACAGGTGAATATTACCTCCAAGTGACATCATACAACTGGGATAAAAAAAAACACATGTGACAATAATAAACACCAAGCAAAATGCTGAACTCTATATGCTCAGAAAGATTGGATTACGGCCATTGAAGTACACGAACCCCTTCTCTGAATAGGAATATTTTTTTAAGTTGATATTTGAATACGGCCGCTGAATGATGTCCTACATTGAGATACAAAACCAAATCCTGATTGTGTATAACTTTGGCATATATAATAAATAGTGTATAATAAATTTCAGACACTTACGGTTATTAATAAGAAGGACATGTCAATTTATTCACACATGCCCCCTTTTTCAATTGGGTGATTTTTTTTTGTTCAAATAACATTTGAGTTTTATCCCCAATTGTACAATAGGATTCGAATGCAACTACAACCTAGGATAATAAACAAACTGCGCCACGCAGTACTGAACAATAAATAATGATGTTTAGATAGATGTGATCAGTGTTGAGAGATATATAGCAATTCAAATACATATACCCCCTTTTTTGAAAGGGAGTATTTTTTTCAGGTGACATTTGGATATGGTCCCCACGTGACGCCACACGATTGGATTACATAAACAAATCATGATATTATATAACTCTGCCATTACTGATGAGTAAGGTGTAGTATAGCTCAGACCGATTGGGCTATAAATAAGAACGAATGGGTTGTTTAAATTCACCTACCCCCTTTTTCAATTGGGTGATTTTTTTTGTTCAAAAAACATTTGAGTTTAACCCCCAATTGTACAATAGGATTCGAATACAACTACGACCTTAGGTATTAAAAAACTGCGCCATGCAGTACTGAACAATAAATAATGATGTTTAGATAGATGGGATCAGTGTTGAGAGATATATAGCAATTCAAATACATATACCCCCTTTTTTGAAACGAAGTATTTTTTTCAGGCGACATTTGGATATGGTCCCCACGTGACACCACACGATTGGAGTACATAAACAAATCATGATATTATATAATTCCGTCATTATTGGTGAGTAATATGTAGTATAGCCCACACCGATTGGGCTATAAATAAGAAAGAATAGGTTATTTTAAGTCACCTACCCCCTTTTTCGGTGGAACAAAACGAATATCTATAGGGTGTCATTTCGGCAGCAATAAAAAAAATCTGCACCACTTTGGAAGTCTACATCCACCCTGGTTGATACTCTCAATGGTCATAGAAATTCATGGTATAGATGAAAATTATGTTGCCGGTGGGGTGAACAAATTTCTAAAATAAGGCCTTTTTTCAACTTGGCTCCCTGTTTTATAAGTTTAAGCAATTTTTTGTGGCGATGATTAAATTCGTCACATTTAACACAGGATCTAGCAAATGCTACTATGTATACGAGATATACATATGCCAAATGCAGGTCCCACTGGAATATTACAGTCCAGATAGGGATAGTTTACGATGTTGAAACTGTAATTATCTCTTTTTTCGTAAAGTCGACGAGAGAGAAGGTCGGATTCATTTTCATAGATATATGGGTTCAAATATGACGTGCCGTTTGGGCTATCTGTAGTTTCATTCACATCCAGTGAAGGTGGATATACCTCCTTGATTGCGTTTTATATATAGCGATTATCCCCAGTGAGAAGGTAGCCTATATAGCGTTAGTTGAATGAGAAGGAACGGGCTTTGAAAGTTTTTTTAAAGCGTCTGTATATACATGTAGTCGTATTCATAAGATAACATATATAGGTCAGCAAAAGTAGGCGCACAATTAGTACCCACATTATAGGGGTGACCTTTTCCAATGCAGTATAAATTTAAAAAGCTATACATGGAAATACGTGAATAAGTCGAACGTCCAATGGCAGATTACAATTCGACTTAATAGTTACCCCTTCAAAAATGGTGATATTCCAGAAATGACTGCATATCACGTATACGTTTTCTTCTTAATAGCTGATGGAACACTTGGAAATACGACCATTTTATCCACATAACGGGTTCATCACTACTATACCTCACTCTTAACTTTGGCAAAATTTTCAGAGACTGGCACCATACTCTCCGAACTGTTCTTTTGTTGCGAATATCATGTTCACAAAAGAGTGATATCATCCCATTTTCTCCGTCACAGTGTACTTGTAAAGAACGCGGAGAAACCCAACCGGAATTCGATCACTCAACCTCTCGCTTACGAATCCCGTGCTCTACCGACTGACCTAAATGAATGGAAATTCTCACTAGCTACAAGCTAGTACATTGCTACAAGCTAGTACAAGAGCTGGATGAGTGTATATCGCTACATACTATCTGATCACCAGAAACCGTTAACACTGCACTAAATACCTTTAATTTGAATGAATACCTTCAATCAAAGTAATAATCTCTCGCCGCTGAAATGTTGATGTCGTATACGTCACATCCGACAATCAATATTCAGCCGTCGTCCATAATAGAATATCCGCGTTTATTTAGCGAAATAAGCATTCTGTACAACAGTTAGCACCATTTCCAATTGTGTATGAATTAAAACTAATAAATACACAAGATGGTTTCAGGAAAGAGAGAAGCGATCAACAATACATGATGATTCATAATTACTGGACCATTATTCTTTGTCCAAATGAATTTCCAAGTCGTTTCCAGAATATGTATCTCAGTCACGCTTTGATTGTGCCCTTTCATTTGGACGCCTTGGAGATGTAAACCACTATATTGCGTGAGGGTGAATCTCCTACACCTGATCACGTATATGATCATTCGATTATCGGCGCGGATATTCTTTCATGGACGACGAGTGAATATTGAATGTTGGATTTAAAGCTTGCCACAAATTAGCATCAATTATGTGAATTAGGTTAATTACAAATTAACACCCCAAATTAACACCCAATTAGAATAAATAGCCTGTAATCTCATTTTGTATTATTAGTTCATTATTTCAAAGAACCATCCCTTCGATCAATTTTCTGGGAGCGAGCAGTTATTGATCAAGCAGATCGGACTGTCATCCTCGGGTATATAACAAGGAAGTGAACAAATATTTGAATATCTATTCACTCGAGTCAATTAGAATCATCCTATGTATATTCATCCTGCCTATCGCCGGAGGCAGAGACACTTATATGCGAGCTGAATCAAACTGATTATGGTCAATCTACGTCATTCTTTCTTATTATTCCTCTCAAGAAAAAAAGAAATAAATGTCATATATCTTCCCTAAAAATATTCACGGAGAGCCAATACCCATTCAATCATCTAGCAACGGAAGCACAGATTTGATAGGTTAAAACTTATCATTTCATTTCAATATTTATAATAATAATTAGTACCTGGATGGAACAGTTCTGACACATTCATCGCAGTGGCTTGTCAACGATTACTATCTGTATTTGAGTTATCATTTATCCAAACGGAAAAATTAACAATTTCCCTCAGAAGTTCTAAACAATCTTGCACCAAGCTACCGTTTAAGAAGGTATACACTAAATGATCGGTATTTCCTCTAGGTAAATAAACAGTATAACACATTAGAATTTAAGACTGGATCATGTTCAGCGGTGACCAAATCCGCGGTCTAGAACAAAATGGAGCTCTCTGTTTGTTCCTTTCAAAGCTAACCATTATTCTCTAGAATCTCCACCGAAACCACTCATTCCCTTACGGGATCTGGACTATATAAGTTTTCCGCATACAAATGAATGTTTATATATCGATGACTACATCATCCATTCCTCACGTAAAGTAAATGTGGCGAGCGAGGTATTAACCATCCCTGGCCTGGGCGATTTGGGGTGTATCGCAGCCTGGGGGGGGGGGGGAGGCGGAAAGTGCCCCCTAAATATTTTCTCTACCACTAAGGTTAGAGCGCTGAAACTTACCACACAGTATCTTGGATTCAAACTCTACAGGGAAATGTAAAAAAATCCAAGATGGCCGCCATGATGACGTCACAGTGACGTCATCTTCTCGGAAGCCATTTTTCTGCCTTTTTGGGGTCGATTTTTCGAAATTTTCATTTTTCCGATTTTTCCCTAGAAAAAAATCAAATAAAATATAGAATAATTAGTTTTGCATAAATACAATACGTTCAAGGCCTTTTAGGCAAGGAACATGATCCTCTGCCCGGGCATATATGAAAATAGGATCAAAATAACCCCAATAAGATAAGCTTTGAAGTCACCAAGTTTCAGCCTCCTCGGTTTTGTCGTTTCGGAGCAGCAGAGAAAAGTTCACTAGGGGGACACTTCCCCCCCCCCCCCCCCAGACCAGGTAGGGTTAACATAGTGTTGATTTAAGTCATCTGTTAATCCAAGTGTGATGAAAATACTAACGTGTAACAGAGCTACTATGCTTACCTTTTTTGGTACCTAATGAGTCGTACATCGTTCTTTGGCTGGAGCGCGCGAAGGGGTCACATGCGCGACAACATCGTAAATTCTAAACAACAACATTCAACCTGTTGATAACCTCTACAGTCGTTGTCGTTCTTGTTATATATGTCACATTGCACGGACAGTGCTTTACAAGACATTTCACGGAACAATTCCTTGATACGTCTGTCTGATGCTCAGATGAATGTGGAACTTGCTTATCAGTCTCCTACTACACAATCAGTTGATCTCAGTCCCATGCGACTCTACGATAGTCTCGTAGATATGTTGCCATCAGTACTTCAAAGCTGATCTTTTGTGTTCTTGCTAATAAGATACAGTCTCGATTGCGATCCACTTCCCCTGGGGCGTATCGATAGTTTTCGACAGCTCGTCTGCTGTTTTCCCATAGGCCGTGTGTCGGAACCATACTATTCAGTGATGCGTTTCACAGGGGCTTTATGTGTCGTCACCCCGATATACTGACAATACACCGATTTCACGGAGAAGACGAAAAATATAATATCCATGGAGACATAGATATTCAGACATGAGGTGTGTAAATAAATGCACAGCATGGTTGGTTCATTGGACAGAGAAAACGTGCCTATTTTCGGATTACACATGGATTTTCAAAGAATAGCCTATTGTGTTCACCTATTGTGATCCGCAATTTACATGCAGCGAGCTCCGTGCTTCAACTCATATGACATATTATTAACCCTATCAGGCCAGGGGGTCATTATGCCCCACCCCCACCATCTCTGGAACGATAAACAATTCAGAGCTGACACTCCGTGACTTTGTAGTGTATTATACCGAAGTCAAAGTTACAAGACTCTAAATTTGCATTGATTTTCCTGAATCTTGCATAGAATAGTGGTAGATAATTGCGTCGGAACAGTACAAGAGTTCTGACGCAGGCAGATCGCAAATCAAAACTCAACAATATAAAAACTCCCTCAGGATTCATGAATTGTCCGCGCAACCTTCACAGACTCCATGTAATTGCCGACAAATACATCTATGAGCTCGAGATTGAAAATTTTCCTTGGCCATTTTAAAGAAGACTGAATTATCGATTTCATATCTGCGTGAAAGAGGGTGGACACATTGGCCTAGGTCAGTGGCCCATATGTTATGCAGCTACATATATTGTTCGACACTCACTGATTAGACACTTTTTAACCATCAGCCCATCGGGCTGCGGGATTTTGTAATCGGCATGCAGAATTGTCGTGCGATCGTACGATGGCAAAGGCGTATGTCCGTCATCAATTTTATGTCCGGTCCATATATCGGTTACTATTTCATGAACAAATCCGAAACTGACATGGTAAATGCTTTAATAGTACCTTGTCGATGTGCTCTCTGTTAGGTTTTTACGCCTTTCGACCATCTCCCTCAGAGTTATGACCCTTTATTCTGTCCACCAGCAATTTCTCGTTCGACACGTGTGTCGGTTACATTTTGATGGACAACTTTGAAACGTATATGCAACATGCTTAGTATATTGCAGATGTGCATGACACAGTGGTTCTCGTCCTAATCATTTGTGCCACATTAATTGCACTCTACCTAAGTTCGCCAATAGGTATTTCGTTCTGGTGGAAGTTAGCACTTGCTGAGCAACTTTCAAAGGCTTTGCACCTTGTGAATATGCATTAACTCTGCAATTTCGGAGTTAATATCCTTTTCCCTTGACCTTTACGTGAATATATACTTGCCCAGGCCGTAAGCGTATACTGGAAAGTTTGGAATATATTTGGTACATGCATGTACCTCTGCGAGGGCTGATTTCCAAAGTTCGACATCATTATCTTTCAATCAATCATTAATACAAACAAGGTTTATACGGCTGAGGGATCATTCATGTTCAAAAATATTTTTCTGGTGAAACATGAGGTTACTCGTGGAGTTTCAAAGCTTACAGATAGTTCATAGTTCTTAGTTCAATAGCTGACAGACGCTTTTCGAAGTTCGAGCGTTTAGCAGCTTTCACTAGCTTAATAATGATTATTTTGATGGAAGTAGTGCCTGTTTGGGTAAATCAGATGTCTTGGTACCTTTCCATTCATTGATAAGATGGATCAAAGTTCCATAAGATCCAAACAAATAAAATTTTCCTCAACAGTTCAAGCAATCTCATCACAAGCTATTTTTGTGACGATATGAAATACAAGATAGGTATATCATTCAGGTACATATGTATTTTATGATGTTTCATGATTGACATTTGTCGACAATGCATTTCAATAAAATTGCAACAGAGAGAGAGGAATGAAAACCAACAAAACGCGTTGATATAATTTTCCAGAGCTATTTTTTTCACTCACTCACAAATTATGGCTATTTTTAAACAATATTTTTCATAGTCATATATTAGGCAGCCAATTTTTTGATCGACCACATTCGAGCTTCACTCATTCGATGACGATTGGTGCCCGGTAAAATGGACTCGCTAGATATGCTCATGTTCTGTCGATATTACTGAATTCAGGCGCCTTTGAGGAGAAACCGCTCTTATTCATACAACAGATGTATGAATTTTCTTTTTAAATATGCAGTTATTATATTTGCATCTGGGATCATATGACTTCTTATCAGTACGTCGACATTCTTTTCCATCGCCGTTATTTTGCGTTTAATAGGCTCAGAAAATTTTCATTTGAGCGTACAATTCATCAAGACAAGTTCACCTCGCTGAAATGATTATAGAAACGTGTACAATGTGTAGCTGTATTAGCAGTATCTGCTGTATCAGTAATCACAATTTCACCAAGCTTTACTTTTCCAGGTACATCTAAATTACATGTACTTAATTACACCCTCATGTCAATCGATTGCACTTGATATTATTATAATGATTCATGAAATTTACGTCGCTGGGCCTATTAACAGTAGCAGGTAGATCGCGGGTAGACTATTCAGTTCCCCCATCAATCAGTAAAAGAGTTACAGTTTAACAAGCTTATGTAGAAGTAGAGACTTTTGTTTTCAGATATATTTTGGTACGTTAATTGTTTTACAAGTGGTGATGTTGAGACACTGAATAAAGCTTCTCTTTTGCAGGTCTAGACATATTTAGATTTTGTGCGAGCGGGTGAAATGGAGATAATCTGTACCAGTAGTGGCACGTCAATTTTTCGACTTGTTAATTCGACATTACAGCCTTCATCTGATGAATTACTAATCTACTAAATTAGAAATGTGTGTTAGTACATTAGTGCAGCGATTAGAAGTCCATGGCAACATGAACGCGCTAATTTTATATTTATAAGTTTGACATTTTTCTTTTATGACAGATTGTTAATCAATTACTCCGTTGCGGACCAGTCAACCTATTATTGCCCGATATCTCTATAGAAGCTTCAAGTGGGCAAAGAGCTATTCCAGTCAGCATTTATATTGCTGATGAGCGTCAGCTACACGATTGGCACTCTATTTTATAAGGGTCATCTATTGTGGAAAATTTATCAAATCACAGCTACCTGAAAAGTCACACACATACTATTGAGGTTGCTTTCGTGCAGCATTATTGCAAATCAATTCATTATTTTAATAAACCGACCATTGTAAACATTTCAAAAAATACCTTCAAAAGGACTTTGATACCGAGATATAATGATCTTTTCTGGTAATTAGTTTGAAATAATTTACCAACGATTGTGGGGCATACCAACTTGGCATGCCTCATGGTGCCCATAGTAATGACGAAAACTCGTTCCCCAAAACTTCTTGATAGCTCTTAAATCTTACTGAATTGGAGTTTTGAAGGAATTTTTTCATCAAAAATGAGATGGGTACTTAACCCTACCTGGCCTGGGAGGGGAAGGGGACGACAAATCCGAGGAGGCTGAATCTTGGTGACTTTTAAGCTTATCTTATTGGGGTCATTTTGAGTCTATTTTCATATACCCCCGGGCAGAGGATCATGGGTAAATTCAAAATGGCGGCCATGTGGTATCCGCGAAAGTCGTGTTTTTCAACCTTTTCGCTCCATTTTTTCACATTTTCTTTGCCTAAAAGGCCTTGAAAGTATTTCATTTCTGCAAAACAAATTATAGTATATTTTATTTGATTTTTTTCGAGAGAAAAATCGAAAAAATGAAAATTTCGAAAAATCGACCCGAAAAAGGCCGAAAAAAGGCTTCCGAGAATATTGCGTCAATGTGACGTCATCATGGCGGCCATCTTGGACTTTTTACATTTCCCGGTAGAGCTTGAACCCAAGATACTGTGTGATAAGTTTCAGCGCTCTACCCTTAGTGGTAGAGAAAATATATAGGGGGGCACTTTCCGCCCCCCCCCCCCCAGGCTGCGATACACCCCAAATCGCCCAGACCAGATAGGGTTGAAATTGACCTAAAACTGTTCAAACCGTAATTATCTGAATAGTGGCCATATTTGCTTTAATATTGCATCAAGACACCCCAAATTATATTGTGTGTTATTTTTCATCTTTCTGGGATACTCTAAGATATTTTAAGACTTGACACATTTCTGAAGGTGACAACAATCCTGGTTTCAGGGAGATCCGGAACAGTATGAAAATATAAGAGGAAAAGATAGATATTGGGACATAAGGCATATGAAAAATGTAGGTAAACTGGAGAATCCACATAAAAAGATATCAAGGCAAAGAATCACTACAATACCGTTCCAAATCCGGTAAAACTATCGACTTCATATCATTCTCAGGAATTGACATCAATTTGGTCAACATTCCGGATCGGTCATATTTCTTTTGACGAAGATACCGATACCGAGGGTGAGGGTTAAACTTAACGCCGAGAAATGAGTCGAGAGTCCGCAAAATTGAAAAGAGATTAAGAGTCGCTTAGTAATTGGGTTTCTAATGCTTCCTATGGTATTGGCAAAATAACTCACTATTTTCCAGAGACAATACATAAGCGGCATCCTATGTTGTTCCATTATTATCATTTCCCATATTTGGAATTTGTTTTACATAATTCTTGTATATTAGTGTACTCTCACATCACTCGGCTAGGTGGTGCTTAGTATAGTTGGTTCGTCGCGATATGACTGAAATAATGTTGAAAGAGACGTTAGATCCTATTCACTCACTCACTCGCTCACTCACTCACTCAAAGACTACAAATACGCTATTCACCATTATTGTTATCATTGACATTGAATTCTCTGTGGATGTAGTCTACAACACATAGTCAGTAAAACACAACATACAATGATGGTGGAAAAGATGCCGGTGTACTGACAAGAAGTCACGTGAACCCAGATGCCAATATCCTGATAGGTGGGTCTTCCATGTTAGAGAGCATTGTCCAGGCCTTTGTATTATTGAAAAGCCTCACGGCTAGACTCATTGTTGTACCCACACAGACTATTGTCCTGCTTTGTCGTGTGTCTCTTACATGGAAGATGAACCTCCTGATATCCTGACGCAACCCAAGAACCAAATTTTTAGTTCACTTTTCTAGTTGATGTCCGTAGCAACAGTTTGGGCGGTATTTAATACAGATATGCCAGAGCCATGATGTAATAGCCCTCTGATCGAAGATGATGACATTTGTGACCATCAGTTTTGGTGTTTTTTTTGGTCAGATTTTCCGAACTTTTTATTCATGCAATTTCTCGGCAAAAACCTCATGATAAATTAGTAAATATTAAGGGATCGTTTCCATTAATTGTTTTTTCTTCAGTCGCGATTTTTCTTCAATTTTCTCGATTGAAAAACGATCAATCGCGAATCAGTCGCGAGGATATCGAGAAAAAAAATGAGAAAAAGCGATTGAACCTTTTTTGGAAAAAAACATTCTCTCGCGATATCGTTTTTGAATCGTTTACCCATGCGCGATCCGTTCTTGATCGCGAATCTTCAATCGCGAGAGAATCGTTTTTTTCAAGGCGCGAGAGAATCGTGAGGCGGAGTGATATTTGACACATAGGCCGTGTTGCCGTCGTACGCCGCTCTATCCGCGAACTGGGAACTACATGTAATGTTGATTGCGGATTTGTCAATGGAAAAACCTATATTACTATACTATACTGTATAAATGCGTAAGATAACCGAATAATATATATGATTCACGATCTATAGTCTCCTACAAGCCGAAGTAGGGCGTATGCTGGAAATATCTTTTCATATTCCTGTAACATGCTTCCTGTGACGTTCGCGCTCAGATTTACTCTGGCGAAGCGTAAATGACAAAATTACATGTTTATTCAATAATCGTGTGAGTCGACAATGTATTAATGATACAGGATGATAGTCACAATATCTTGTTTTGTAAATACCGGGTACAGGTCATAAGTGGATTTGAGTTCGTTGATTGCATTATCAGAATGATTACGGCACAGGCTTGATAGAGGTGTGAATGGGCGCATGGCGATAACCCAGAACAGCTTAGCCCTCCAGCCGAGAATTTCTAGGTTAATTAAAGTGAAAAATAGTGTAATTAAATATGTATATTTTGTTATAGTAAAACATACATTAGGAAAGGGTATCCATTCATGTTTTGGTACAGTTTTTAAACTATTGAGATGTGAATAAGTTCAAAAAATCACCATCAAGTTAATTTTATTTATTGTAAGAATATTCGCGGCAGTGATTTCATATTTATATCAAATACATATATTTTTGATTGAATCGCATATAACGGTTGGATTCGCATATGTACAATACTTTTTAATTTAATTTTATATTATGAACTATGAATGATTCCAAAGGGAAGCTCAAGCCAAAAACCAACTGAATATTATATAATTTCATCTCTTACTGGATTAACCAGTTGTGAAAATTTTTACAAATAGCCCGCGCTATATATTAATAATTAAGTGCTTGCGAAGACTCAAAAGCCCCGTATGACAATGTTATATTCAATACAGCGCCACCTATCTACACAAGGAAAATGGTGATCGTAGGACAAAAAACCACGCGTACAGCGAAAATCTGATGAATCAACTGAAAATTTCAGCCCGCACAGATGCCAAAAACGTTCACGAAAAATACTACACAAGAAATCTGGAATAATACCAGCTTTAAAACACAGAAATATCCAAAATAATAGACGAAATTGCAAGTGCAAATGACCCAATCTGACCATATCCGGGCCTGTGTCCCGTACAAAATATATGTAAATATGAAGTTATAATTATATGCATAACCATTATTCCTATGTATATATATAGATATTTTTTTTCAATTTCTTTCAATATCCTCATCGTATCTATATAACCGCCAACTGTACAGAAACACGCTATAGTTTTACACTAGGCAAAGAATGGAAAAGGAAGAAGAAAAAATGATCGAACTTTATATAGTCTGACTGAAGTGTTAGAAACTCGAACGTGTATGCGGGTCAGTCAGGCTGAACCAATGGCGTACTACTTTCGGCTATAATCCTCAATCGTTTTTTTCAATCGTTTATATTTTCTCGATTAAAAAGCGATTGAATCGCGATATCGCGTTTTATTCGCGAGAATTTTCTCGATTGAAAAACGATTGCCAACAGAAAAAAAACCCATTCGAACAGCGATCGCGAATGAATCGTTTATTTTGAAGAAAAAAAACCATTCCCTCGCGCCTTGGAAAATCGCGACTTCGAGAAAATTTGACGAAATAAACGAAGCGAACGATAATTGGAAACGGTGCCTAATGTATGTGAAATAAAATAGTTTTGCCCACTTTCATTCGCAAAAAAGCAGAAATTTTGAAGAAATATGACCAAAATATATCCTCTACTCGTGGGGTTATCAAAATAGGCTCAAAATGACTCCAATATGATAAACTATACAGTCACTGGGTTTCAGCTCTCCATTTTTTGTCTTTCCGGAGATTGCGCAGAAAGTGTGGTAGGGGTGGCATTTTGCACCCCCTCCCCCCGGCCCAAACGGGGAAAATATTATTAGAATGCAAATTCGTATTCAGAACCCAAGTCTGTGAGGACCGACGCTGACCAAGCGCTTCATTCTCCATCTTGTAACTGAAAACACAATGATTTGTACAGAGGGTAAGCTTCAGGGTCTAACAGTCTACAATAAAAATCTCGCCAAATAAAGATGCAAATTAAACGCAACCTACCATTTACTGTGGAAAATGATGCCGGAGTTCTGACACTGACCGCGTCCATTACAACATAATGATAGATGCCCAATACTTACATGATTGCAATCCTAGCGTCCGGTGGTAATTTTGAGGATAAATTTCACACGCCGATTCTAAGATTCGCAAGGTCGGTGAGATATTACACACTGATAGCAGGAAATGGTCGTACCACACTTAATCTATGGCGACTACATATCTACACATTATTCATCACACTCTAAACTAAAAAGATGCATTTTCAATTAATCAATATTCGTTGTTGGAGCAGATTTGACAATCCGAATATCATCATGTCTTTGAATCAGTACCGTTGAAACTATTTAGCGCTACTCTTGCAATAAATACAAGCGTCTAGTCCGTCATTCATTATTCAGCCGTCGTCCACAATTTCCGCGTCCATAATTCAAAGATCCAATTCATATAACAGCATCAGCAACAAGTTAAAAAAAATCATATACATACATAAACATAGGCTACTCTCTAAATAAGTTGAATGAAATGTCACTCAAGTGAGAGTGGAAATTGATCCCACTCAATACTTGAGTGAGATTTTCACTCAACTTGAGTTACTTTTCACTCAACTTGTGTTAAATGCACTCAAATGGAATGACATTCACTCAAGCGTAAGAGTGGAAATTGATCCCACTCAACTTGAGTAAACTTGAGTGGTTTTAACTCAAGTTGAGTTAAATGCACTCAACTGGAATGACATTCACTCCAGCATAAGAGTGGAAATTGATCCCACTAAACTTGAGTGGTTTTAACTCAAGTTGAGTGAAAAATAACAGGTACATTTCCCTCAAACTTGAGTTCACTTTTAGAGAGTAGTGTTCTGCAAGAGAAAAGCGGTCAACAATTATCTATCTCCTTCGAAGTATATATTGGCATCTCGTGCACGTGTTTGTATCTAACCATCCATTGTCCAAAGAGTATGCTTAAATATATGACGACAAATTACAGTAGTTTTCATAAGAATTTAACCTATAGGTCTTATATGTAAGCCTACAGAGATGGTCATCAGACCTGAAACAGCGGAATAGTTCAGCTTGTTTAGATACTCACATCTGTAGAGCACGGATCGACTGGCCAGCCGTTTGGAGACGTATTATCCAGTAGAATTAATTGAATTGTGTTTGGATAATTGAACGGATAAGGCTGAATGATGAGTGTTCTGTTATATGACAGATTCATCAACCACATTTCTTCAACTGTGTGTATTACAAATATAGTGCGCCTCTCATTTCCGTAGTCAGCAGAGTCAGTCATGGATTTGTTCCTTAAATATGCTTCCATTGGGAAGCATATTTAAGGAACACATTTACGCCTGCCTATAAAGAGTTATAAAGACTATCTTCTCTAAATATCAAACAGAAATGATAGATTCGTCCATAAAGATCACCTTCATCAAATCGATTTACACAGTGTGTCACAACGATTGATGAGCAATGTTCCAACTAAAGAAACTTTAAATATCTTCTGGACGCTTCATACATCAGGTTCTTACGTGAAAGTATGCATAGTCTACACCTACGCCAGTTATATCCGTCGGTTCGTCTCAAACCTTCCATTTCTAAAGAATATGTGACGACAATACGGGAATAACTCCCTTGTGTGAGGTGATAATCAAGGTGAATTTTTTTTTTTTCAATGCAAAACCTGCCAAATCAGATTTTTTTAGAAGTTTACACACTGAAATATCAGCTTCAAAAAACTTAGATGCTCCGTTGTATAAAATGAAGATATGATTGATCAAAATGTGCTCTCCGGGCTAATTTGGTACTTTGGAGGCATTTACAGTGAGGATTTTCTCTTATAGCAAAAATATGACATCGCAAACCAAAAAAACAATTTGTCACAGAATATATTAGGAAGTTTGTTTATTTGAAAGAACCACGAATGATTTTGGTTTGATGTGTCATATTTTTGCTACAGGAGAAAACCCTTCATGAACATGACGAAAAAAAAAAATAACAAAATAAGCCCGGGAGCATATTTTGATCAATCATGTCTCCCACTCTAAGCTCAGAAGGTGTAAAAAAGGTGCAAAAAGGTGTAAATCAAACGTTTACACCTTCTGGGATCATGTTTACACCCTTAGGAGGTGTAAATAAGGTGTAGAAAAGGTGCAAATGTATGAAGATTGATTCCAACCCTGATTTTACACCCGTAAGGTGTAAATTTATTGAAAGGTGTTGAAAAGGTGTAAATACTTAATTTTCCATACACATTTGGAACTTAATTTCTATGTTGAGGAAATGTATTTCCTTGTCATGCTTACGGTAAACCATCAAAATTCTCAAGCACCCCAACTTTCTACACAAAATTAAATCAATGGATCTAACAATTTGACCAGTCTCTCTAACATTTGAGCAAAAATTCCAACGGAAATATTATAAAAAAAACGAGCTGCAGACCATAAGAGTCAACCCCCCAGTCGGTTTTACGAGGGAGTGAAAATTGAACAGCCGCTCTAGTGTTCTCACTCAAGGTTGAGCCCAAGACTACAGGGGAGGGGGGGAGGGGCGTTCTGGGGTTTTGAATATCAACAGTATAGTAAATATTATGTATCATGCAGAGTCGACAAAAGCACGTTGTTTGTCGACCAATGTAAGAAGTTATCAGATCGATATCTACAGTGCTGATAACTGCTTAGCTATCAGATAAAATGATTTTCTACTTCATTTCAATGGGGGATTTGCACAATAAGCAGTGAATACAACGGAAACTGTACAAATTATAGGCTTTGATTGATCCACTGAGACAGGAAGGTGTGAAATGGACTAAACGGATCGAAGTGATAATCATGACAGCTTGTTGTGCATGTTACCCATTAACAATTGTGCGATTATCGTCACAAATTATTACTTGATCAATTAATGGTTACCATCCTGTCCGGAACGACCCCTTTTAACACACCATAATCATAATCCGCGGCCTGCCTTTATCTCATATCTCTTTGGCGCTAACGCAAAGTTTTGGTTAAACTATACATATCGGTGATGATTCTATTGCTCAATTCGTTTTTGAGTTTATTGTTGTCCATCATTTATTTCCAATATAAGCCGACGTGATATTACTTCAAAACTGGCCTGCGAAATCCGTACGGGAAGCGGCCCTTAAACTGCAATTTCAATCAAAAAACTTCAAAACAAACTTCCATTACGATAAATTGCACACAGCCGTTTTTTTTCTATACTCCGAAATACTTATACCAATGCTGTTATGACCTGACATATATGACCATCGCCCATCATGGCTTAAACACATATATATATATGTTTATATATGTTAATATATATATGCATGACCTACCTATGTTAATGGAGGTTCTTTTAATAAACGTATGTAATATATACTCATGAGCTTAGTGTTTCGATTTCATATTTCTCATCCCGCAACTGATTTACGCATTTTCCAGTGGAAGTCATGCTGGCTAAAAATGTGCATTAAGCACTACCCAGCTAGGCTTAAATCGTATCCGCAATTTAATACAGTTAACATACTGTATTATGTATCCATACTCCAATCGATAAGAGCTTGGAGGGATTCAAGCGTACAAGGCATTTAACCCAGGCACCATAATTAGCCAATCAACCAACGCAGATTCAGCCAATCAGGAACGCGCACCTATCAACGATAACTCCTTTGTCTCCGTCCACCTATCAAATGTTACCGGATTAGGCCAGACGCTAACATACTGAGAATATACAGTCAGTTATTCCTGGGACCTTGATTGAGAATATTAGTATCCTGATAGACTACAACGAACGCCGTATATCAACTGATTCGTTCTAACTCGTTAGAGACAGAATGAAAACAAGACGCTTCTCTAGTAAACAGAGAAAACGCTACAAGAAGTCCTGCGACCTTGATTGAGAAGATTGGTATCCTGATAGACTACAACAAACGCCATATATCAACTGATTCGTTCTAACTCATTAGAGACAGAATGAAAACAAGACGCTTCTCTAGTAAAGAGAGAAAACGCTACAAGAAGTCCAGCGGCCTTGATTGAGAAGATTAGTATCCTGATAGACTACAACAAACGCCGTATATCAACTGATTCGTTCTAACTCATTAGAGACAGAATGAAAACAAGACGCTTCTCTAGTAAAGAGAGAAAACGCTACAAGAAGCAGAGACATATTAATTATGTCAATACATTTCTACGTAATCTCACCTCTCGAGACTGGCAATAGCCAAGACATATATTAGAAATATTTCAAGTCTGATGTTAACAGATAATGATATTTTTCTGCTATCCCGGGGATTATCATTCATTCCGACGACTACCATAAGAGAACGTGATATTGGAACAGATTTCGGGTTATATTCCCGAAAGATTTCGAAACACTGGCTCTGAGGTACATTAGTACACATCTATGAAGATGCGCTAGCATACTCATATATACGTACAACTCAGGCTACTGTAGGGTCAGGACACACCGAGAAAGTGGGTGTGTATATGAAAGTCAGAACACCCCGAGAAAGTGGGTGTGTATATGAACATCTCTTCACACACAGATTGAGAGTGAACTATGATATCAGGAAGGGCTAACATGAAAAGACCAATGTAAATGTGCTTTTTGTGATTTCTTTAATAAAATATATCATACATATATTTTGTGTTAATATTCTTATTGTGTACCTCAACCAAGAGCCATTACTGGGTGGTACGAACACCACTAATTCTCTCTAAAAAGGTGCAAATTAACACCTTTTGTAGGTGTAATTCTCACGAAATGGGTGGACCCCTGGAAGATGGAATCGTCTCCAGAAGGTGTATTTTAGCACCTCTAGAAGGTTTAATTTTGCCTAAAAGGTGTAAATAAACACCCGAGAGGGCGTAATCTCGGTCAAAAGGTGTAAATTAACACCAATGAAAGGTGTAATTCTTACTAATAAGGTGTGATTTAACACCCCTGGAAGATGGAATGATCACCAGAAGGTGTATTTTAGCACCCCTAGATGATTTAAATTTGCCCAAAAGGTGTGAATGAACACCCAAAGAAGGTGTAATTCTGTTGAAAAGGTGTAAATTAACACCACTGAAAGGTTTAGTTGTGGTCAAAAGGTGTAAATAAACACCCATGGGATGCTGGATTCCCCCAAAAATATGCTTATAAATTTGTCTGGAAGGTGCAAATTTTTTTCAGTAGGTGTGAATGAACACCCATGGAAGGTGTAATGTGAGCTAAAAAGGTGTAACTTAAAACCTTTTCGAGAAGGTGTAAATTTACACCTTTCGGAGAAGGTGTTGGGACAAGCCATTTGCACCCCGTAGAGGTGTAATTTACACCTTCTGGGCTAAGTGTGCATTTATATGCAACTGAATATCTCCGTTATTTCGAAGGAGATATTTCAGTAATGTAAACTTCAAGAAAAATCTGATATGGCAGGTTTTGGGGTAAACAAAAAATCGGCTTTATTACCATCACACACAAAGGAGTTTTGCGTATGTAAACGTCACATTTCCTTTATCTTGAATCGCACCCCACACAATTCATTTCCTAGGTAGATAGGAATATATACGTTTTCCGCACTGAAAAGAATGTTTATAGATACATGTACCACCTCATCCATTCCCAGTGGATGTTAATGGCATGCTCTTTAGCTAAGACACCTGTTAACCCCATATATCTTCATACATTTACATGCCAAGTGTAATAATAAAAAAAATAACTAAATTATATCAAGCTATGACGCGTTAATACTCCATCAGACGTTTATTCCATCAGACGTCCATGATGCTCATCCATTAGCATCATATGAGTTATTTGTTCGAGCTCGTCATCACATCTCCCGAGCTAGCGTATCGAATTCCGCTTAATCCGTGTTAAGGGCCGTATGGATACTTCATAGTCTCCACATGAACAACTACAATAAAAGCGCGGCTGAGATACTAAGGTTATTTCCGGGAATCCACTGTATTCTCGGGTCTGAATGTGAGGTGCCAAGGGAAGCTTTCCTGTAGTGTCATATGGTTGCTTTTTATTTGCCAAACGTGGTCAATTTTGCCACCTCTTGCATATCGCTCGAATTTATAACCTGTATATGGACCACACTGCGGTGGTCTAATGGTTAGAGCGTCGGCCTCGTAAGCGGTAGGTACTGGGTTCGATCCCAGGCCGGGTCATACCTAAGACTTGAAAAATGGAACTTGTTGCTCCCTCGCTTACGCTCAGCATTAAGAGGATAGAACAAGGACTGGTTTGCTCGGTGTCAGTATAATGTGACTGAGTGGGGTGTCATGTCTGCCTACGGCATGATATTTCAGTGGGACAGCACTATAAAATGGCAGCATTAGATCTGCTCTGTTACAAGTAGGTACCCCTGCCCCTCCCCTCCCCTCCCTTTCCTTCCCCGTCGTGATATAGCTGAACAAATGTTGAAAGCGACGTTAAACCCTATTCACTCACTCACTCACCTGTATATGGTAGGATTCTGCTGGTTGATTGTTAGTCTCCGAGGCCCGCCCTCTGTGCATTTCATTCGACAAATATATGTAGGTGCATTGTATTGTTGTGAAATTCAAGCCGTACGACGTCGGGCATTACATGTTAGTTTTTCTGAGTATTCTTGCATTTACCAGGTTCACCCCATGTAGAGGCATTCACAGCATCAGGCGTCCACGATGCTCATCCATTAACATCAGATGAGTTATTTGTTTGAGCTGATCCGTTATCACATCTGCAATAAAAGCGCGGCCGAGATACTAACTAAAGGCTTCTTCCGAGAATCCGCCGTATTCTCCGTTCTGAATGTGAGGTGCCGAGGGAAGCTTTCCGGTAGTCATATGGTTGCTTTTAGTCGCCAGACGTCGTCATTTTTTTCACCTCTTGCATATCGCCCCAAACCTTTAATACCATGAGAAGTCGTCTGATGATATAGCAAAACTAACACGCAACCTTCCAGAGAAATATGCGAAATCGTATATTTCTACATTGTTATTACCTCTATTTAGCTCAATTTTACAGACTTTCTGTTCGTGCATTGACCCGCTCCCACATTAACTAATATAACACGTTATCCAAAATTATCTTTATCGTTGAAATTGAATTATCTTTATCGTTGATCATTGACAGTTTAATAGTCAATGACCGCAACACTCCCGATGAAAAGGACAGAAATAACTATACTGGATACTGAAGTGATCATAAATCTAACTTAAAGACATCAATGGGCACAACTGATCCGATGTGTTAATGTTCGGGGTTCCATCATGGTTTAAATAGTTGAATTTTCACTGAGCTAACTCCCTAATAAATCACTCGCTGTCCATGATGCGGACATCGACTGACGTGTGCGGTGACCGATCCGAAGATATCATTCAGAATCGCTCAGAGCTCTCTGTTTAATGCTGTCTTGCATACACTGTATTGTTCGATGAAGAACCGGAAGGGATGTTCTTCTTTCTCCTTTTGAAGGCATAATAATTGAGAATATGGAGGCAATAGCCGAAACAATAAAAGAAGAAATATCTAAGAAGGCACTTGATGCCATTCAGTAGTATCTCGTTTACGGTTTTCTAATTCATCTATCCATCCATTGTCCAAAGGGTATGCTTATCTATATGCTGACATTAGTAGTTTCACTGTATAGATGGGTGATGTTTAACCTGGTTTGATATACCGGTCTTATATGTAAGCTTATCGGAGGTGTGCATCAAACTTAAAAATAGCGGAATTACCCAGGTTGAATGGAGAAGAGAACGGATTAAAGTTGCCCCCCCCTCACCCGTTTGGTGACGTACATTCTAAAAAAATTAATTGGATGTGTTGTGTTTTCTCTGAGTTACTCTGTGCGGATGTGATAAGGTTGCAAGTTTAGAGTTCCGCATGATAGCTTGAATATACCAATAATATACTCCCAGCTTCAAGTACTATTAATGTGTCTCATATTTCGATAAGTCTGCGGAATTAATGGATTTGTTGAGATACATACAACGAAAACAGATTTAAGGCCCAAATTGTCGGTCGATCAAGAGCTATGGTAGACTATACTTGCCAAAATTCGCTGAGTTGAACAAACACCATTGCACGAAAACCATAATTTGAATGCAATGAAAATCAACCAATCGTAAGCCCAGAACTCCAATGCATTCAAATGTAACGTCAGTACGTTAAATTTCAATTTCCATATATTAAAAACCACATTGACTCCATTTTCTATGTACTGAAACTCATCCAATGAAATGATGTTTATGTTGCTGGATTGCCAACATGCTTTTCAACAGCGTTGTCAACGAGACCGGACTGATACACTAATCGGGCGGCCCTAGTCTGACCGGAAGGCCCTATCTCACACTTAATTTGTGCATCTGCACACGCACCAAAGTTTCCTGATCGGGGCGACTGAGGGAACCGAGAGAAAGAACGGATCAATATAACTTTTGGATGTGTTACTGCGGATTGATTTCTCTAAATATTTATCATCTATTCATCCTCGATAGTCGGATGCATTTCTGTGTGAACAGCTATAAAGGTCAAGGTGACCGAACTTTATATAGAACTTATTGAACTCTATTTAACTAAAGCGGAATGCGAGAGAATATATGTCGCCGCTTAGACCTCGTGCGGCATCTGGATCGGGAATAACACATCACCTCAATGCTAACTATCCATATGCGAATTTCAGGGCTACAGCAACTTGTTGCTGTCCTGCACGTGAATTGATATATACTGGCTTTTTGATTTATCGATTTTTTAATACATTACAACTGAATAGTTTTGCTGAAATTACATTACATTGAAATTGGATTTTTTTTTAAATTGGCGAAATTTTAATACATTGATATTGATATTGTACTTTCCATACACTTTCCATTATGAATGGTGTATTATAAATGTATTGAAACTACAATTTGGATACATTGCTGGTAGGAATGGCCTACCATAGATAACTACTGTATTGCTGAATATTCAAATCCGATAACAGATTCATCCAAGTAAACACCCTCAATTCGGCTACCTTCATCACGCAGAATTGCACAATGTGCCACAATGATTGGTGTAGTGATTCTCGAGCTACAGAAAGTTTCTATATTTTCAGAACTTGATAAATACCTCATTTGAGGTGTTGCATGTAATATTTTTGCGGATAATATACACCGGTAATATTCCAATATATTATTGTATGTGCTTCAAAGTTCGTTTATACAGTCGCAATTCTGGAATGAAAACTGTGCATTTGTCATTGTACATTGCCATGATCTGCTTCAACGTGGTCATCCACAAGCAAACAAAACCCTCGACCAGACCGAATAGAGGCGGATAGAAGGTAGATAGCCAACCGTTAACATATTAGTTATTTTTCCCGTTATTTTCCTCTTCTGCTGGATAGACCGGGGGCAAATTCCTTTAATCCTATCTGGCCTGGGCGATTTGGGGTGTATCGCAGCCTGGGGCAGGGGGCGGGGGGCGGAAAGTGCCACCCCCCTTATATATTTTTTCTACCACTAAGGCTAGAAGAGAACGCTGAAACTTACCACACAGTATCTTTGGTTCAAGCTCTACCGGGAAATGTAAAAAAATCCAAGATGGCCGCCATGATGACGTCACAGTGACGTCATCTTCTCGGAAGCCATTGTTTGGCCTTTTTGGGATCGATTTTTCGAAATTTTCATTTTTCCCATTTTTCTCTCGAACAAAAATAAAATATAGAATAATTAGTTTTGCATAAATAAAATACTTTCAAGGCCTTTTAGGCAAGGGAAATGTGAAGAAATGGAGCGAACACGACTTTCGCAGATATCACATGGCCGCCATTTTGAATTTACCCATGATCCTCTGCCCGGGGGTATATGAAAATAGGCTCAAAATGACCCCAATAAGATAAGCTTAAAAGTCACTAGGTTTCAGCCTCCTCGGTTTTGGCGTTTCGGAGCAGAAGTGAAAAGTTCGCTAGGGGGGCACTTCCCCCCCCCTCCTAGGGTTAATAAATGACATCTTGTATAGGAACGAATCCAATTACAAACTCACATAACCAAAGGGAACTCGATAATCGCTAACGGCATTGTTGGCCATCTGAGTTGCCATATTGTTTTGTGTACACATTAACAATTTTACTATATTTATCCAATATATGATTAGTATTATTATTATTCCGCCATTACTGGGTAACGATTCAATCAATGATGTGGAAAATAGTCTCCTAAAGCTCCTTTAATAAATATACATGCACGTATATATAAAGTCTTCCTCTTGTCGCAATAACTATAAGATAAAGAAGATTATCTTTTCATCTGTGACAAAGCAAAACAGACACAAATCTAAACTGCGGACAAAATTTTGGAAAACAAACTATTTCTATGAAGAAGGATGTCAGCTTGCAAACATCCCCTCTTAAATTTCAACATGCAATCCTAATATATGTAGATACAAACATAGCTTGCTTGCTTATTGCTAGAAAAGAAACTTTAAAATTGACATATACCTATTTGTCTCCATTTACTGAAGTGGATATGACTGTGCAAATGGAATACATGAAAAGAGAGGAATCAATCAAGCAGATTGACAACCTTGTATAATATTTCTTGAGAACAGCATTAGGGTATTGATAGATATTTTGATGAACACAAAATGAAATGTGTCACGATCACGACCAGTGGCCGTTACAATATGGTGGAATGTTATTGGAATATAAACGTACTTATTTGGAAGCTGTCAGTATTATAGATGACATTCGTCTATTTGGGTATGAAAAAGATCCAGAATATAATATAATATAGTAGGAACACTCGAGCACGTGTTAACCTTCGGACAGAAAGTGATGTGAAAATATAGTAGGATTAGACAGATAAAATACATCATGATCTGGGAAACTGTTCCATGAGACCGCGGCTTCCAGTCCTCATTATATTTTACGGCGCCATCGTCTCCGCCGTTCAAACTTATTGATTTTGGTTCAGCGCTATCCGTTCACCTAGAGCCTACTTAAGCTTTGGATAAGGGGATATGTGTCCGATTTAATTAAAGATTGAGTACCGGTATACTCCGGATGTCTCAACAGACAACCCGACGAGTAAAGGGTTCCTTTTTTGTGTAGCTTCGTCTTGAGTGGTATTATCATTGCGTTTAGAGCTGTTCAACATTTGGCGATTCTTCAAGTATGTGCAATAAATTGGATTTCCGCGATGATTTTCATAAGGTCAAATGTTCGGAAAGTACACCACGAACGCTTCCTATTCGGGGCAAGACAGAGTTAACAGAGACCAAGGTATTACCCGCCGTTGAACCACTCGTGCCTTATGATGTAAATACAAAACGCATTTCATGACAAAAAAAGTGTGCGCTAACAGAGCGTTAACAATTGTAAGGTTTGGCACAGTTAACTTTTCCTTTCTGGGTTCTAGTCATATTCCAGTGTACCAGAACATCGAGCGAAATTTATTAGAGTTGGACGATTTTGAACTACATGGTTAACCTTTTTATTCACTACAGCGTAGGCTTCGGTGTGTAACCACAGGAAACATAGTCATTTTGCGCATAGTTTGTTGATTCTTATGACATGACATGCAAGTGCCACGAATTATGCCGACTTTGTTGCTTATCTCTTCTTCTTTGAAGTAGCAGGAACGTAACTTGGCTGGGTCACCCGGTGCTTAATTGGTGCGCCGTGATCAAGCTGAAATATTGTTGAAAGCGACGTTACGTTCTATTCACTCAGTCACTCACTGCTTATCTCATGATCAATCAGTCTGATTCGCTGCAACATCGGTTTAGCTGGCTTGCCCGAAATAGCGGAGAAGCCCGGTTCCAAATCAGCCAAGCCAATAGTGGGGCAGTTATAGGATAATTTAGAATGGAATATGAACTTTCGGTTACAAGCACGAAATTTAGCAAACAGCTATTTTGAAAGGCGTTCTTCCATATAAGATCGGGACGTAACGTATGTGACCTCATTCTCATTTTTGGTCCAAACAAAATTTAATAATTATTTCAGGAAATGGAGTAATTGTATATATTTGGTACATACTGCATGTAAAAGGTCACGATAGGGAAGAAATATCGTATATTCAGTGATTTTCTACAACGGTGTTGTTAAATCAGACGGACGGAGAGGGTGCAATGAAAAGAGGAGCGGTGATCAGGGCTGAGGATGGTATTGGCACTGTACAGCAGTTGTCTTAGGCACCGTTTCCAATTATCGTTCGCGAATGAATCGTTTATTTCGTCACATTTTCTCGAAGTCGCGATTTCCAAAGGCGCGAGAGAATGGGTTTTTTTCTTCAAAATAAACGATTCATTCGCGATCGCTGTTCGAATGGTTTTTTTTCTGTTGGCAATCGTTTTTCAATCGAGAAAATTCTCGCGAATAAAAAGCGATATCGCGATTCAATCGTTTTTTAATCGAGAAAATATAAGCGATTGAAAAAAAAACGATTGAGGATTATAGCCGAAAACAGTACGGCAAGGTTCAGCCTGACTGATCCGCATACACGTTCGAGTTTCTATATCATAAACACTTCAGTCCGACCATATAAAGTTCGATCATTTTTCTTCTTCCTTTTCCATTCTTCTTTGCCTTGCGTGAAACTGTAGCGTGTTTCAGTTCAGTTGGCGGTTATATAGATACGATGGGGATATTGAAAGAAATTGAAAAATATATATATATATACATAAGAATAATGTTTATGTATGTAATTATAACTTCATATTTACATATATTTTGTACGGAACACAGGCCCGGATATGATCAGATTGAGTCATTTGCACTTGCAATTTCGTCTATTATTTTGAGTATTTCTGTGTTTTAAAGTTGGTATTATTCCAGATTTCTTGTGTAGTATTTTTGTGAACGTTTTTGGCATCTGTGCGTGCTGAAATTTTGAGTTGATTCGTCAGATTTTCGCTGTTCGCGTGGTTTGTTGTCCTACGATCACCATTTTCCTTGTGTAGATAGATGGCGCTGTATTGAATATAACATTGAGTCATCGAAAGCACTTAATTATTAATATATAGCGCGGGCTATTTGTAAAACTTTTCACAACTGTCATTATTTTTTGCTTGTTTGTTTGGTTGTGTGAATTAATCTTTTCTGGAGCTCTCTGGGTGGGAGTTTTGTTGTGTGGCTCCCTAAGTGGGAGTCTATAAGTGCAAAGCCCCACAGTTGCCCGGATTGTGGGATATTTGATGGTAGATGAATACGTATATTTTCAATAAATTGTGAAAATTAAATACAAAGGGTAAATATATATATAAAAGAAAGGATTCAAAGAAAATAATGATATTGATTATTTTTCACAATTCGATGAAAATGCACGTATTCATTCACCATCAAATATCCCACAAGCCTGGTAATTGCAGTATGGAAAACACTGAAAGTGGGCTGAACGCGGTTTGCTTGGCAAGATGATCAATGTCTCGCCTTCGGCTAAAAAGGAAACCTTGACCACACGAAGATGTCTTTCAAAAGACCTGTATAATTCAGGTCACGTGACTTGGTTGCTGAAGAATCAAACAACGCCCCTCACCGCGTATGATACTATATGTGAAATGACTGTATTAATATAAAATATGAATATAAAACGTCTTTCTATGTCCGACAGATTTTCAAATCCCACATTTAAATCTTCGGTTTTGCGAAGAAAAAAAAACGAAATCTTTAACCGATGATCGTACTCGGACGATAATTTTTTTTTGGTTAATCCAGTAAGAGATGAAATTATATAATATTGAGTTGGTTTCTGGCTTGAGCTTCCCTTTGGAATCATTCATAGTTCATTTATCAAAATGTAAAATTAAAATAAAAAGTATAATATGCGAATCCAACCGTTATATGCGATTCAATCACCATTGTGATATGTATTTGATATAAATATGAAATCACTGCCGCGAATATTCTTATAATAAATAAAATTAACTTGATTTTGTGAACTTATTCACATCTCAATAGTTTAAAAACTGTACCAAAACATGAATGGATACCCTTTCCTAATGTATGCTTTACTGTAACAAAATGTACATATTTAATTACACTATTTTTCACCTTAATTAATCTAGAAATTCTCGGCTAGAGGGCTAAGCTGTTCTGGGTTATCCGCCAGGCGCCCATTCACACCTCTATCAAGCACAGTTGCCTGGCCTGTAGGATATTGGATGGTCGATGTCTACGTATAATTATTTCCAATAAATTATGAAAATTAATAAATATTTAAAAAAAAATTAAATCGATTTTTTTTAAAATATTTTTTCTAAGTGTATTTCTTTTTATTCATCGGCTCAATTAAAGTCATTCCCTATAATGTCAAGCCGAGTTACTACAGTTTTTAATTATCTACCATACCCTGCCCTCTATGACATAGAATAAAAGAGAAGTTGGGAATAGAACCGCTCAACACGGTCATTTCAAAACATTCTCAGAAAAGAACGAAAGCCTACCTTTCCAAATGCTATCCGTTTATTACTTCCCAAGTGGACCAGCCTTCGGAATATATGCGCTTTGTAGATCTAAACCTTCTCTTGAGGAGAGAAATTCATTCTTCTCGCCAAAACATGGCTTTTCAAACTTTTAGCCAGCACTCCGGCAAAACATACTTCCGTCAGAATTTTAAGAACCGCGCTATACAATATTATCAGCGACGATTGGTCGAAATTATATCCAAACGTCATCTCCTGCCCACTGGATTATCTACCCCTGGCTTTTGGAGATAATTTCAACCAATCGTCGCTGATATTATTGTATAGCCCGGTTCGTGAAATTCTGACGGAAGTGTATTTTGCCGGAGAGCTGGCGCGTGTTTTGGCGCGAAGAATGAATTTCTCTCCTCAAGGGAAGGTTTAGATATACAAAGTGCATATATCCCGACGGCTGGTCCACTTGGGAAGTAATAAACGGATAGCATTTGGAAAGGTAGGCTTTCGTTCTTTTATGAGGTGGCTCTGAACAGAAATATCTTGGGATGCTGACTGTGAAAAGGCCTACTTTTGGGGTCTTGATCAGAGGAGGCCATAAACACAGAGCCTATTCATATTTCATATATCAAAATAACTCTATGTATCTCAGAAATATTTTGAGGCCAAAAGATTTGAGTGTTGAAAAAAAAAATTTACACACTGACCTGTTTACAGCAACAACAACAACACTGAAAATGTGGGCTCATTTTTCACAAAATACATCAACTTCAGCTGACGGCTCAGGCATGTCAGGTATCCACTGCGCCAATGAGATGTTTATATTCACCAGGACTCTGTCAATTAACTCCAGTAGCTTTAAAAAAAGTGGAAATTTCTTGCTGATCGCCAGCTCAATTTTAATGTAATCTGTCATCTGTCAGAGTTACAAAAATGGCGCCCAGAATATAGCCTCGTTCCGAAGTGCATGATGTCATCACCAATTCATCACTGAATCTCATAATTTTTATTTTAATTCATCCATTCTGATTTTCTATCAACATTTAGGCTGAATTTATATCAATATAATCTAAAAAAAATGACATATTCAATTTTAAAATCAAGTTTTGAGGGAAATTCCAGTCCGTGACCTCTATAAACATTGGGATACTCCCTCGTTTTTTCTACGAAACAGTGAACTCCACCCTTATAGAACAGAAAAGTTGTTTTCAAATATCTCCTAATCTATTATGCAAATAAAGCAGGAAATTCTGAACAGTTTGGTGTATCTGGCATCGAAATCGATTAAAATCTCACCGAAATATCTCGAGTATTCCCATATCATGGATTTTCACCAATCAACGGTACTCATTTAGAAATACCATTATCTTCACATGTAATCATGTATTCATGAATACATGTAATGCAAGTACATGTACATGTTGCAGAGGAAATGTACCAGGATCTAATTATAGAGTATAATCCATGAACAGAAGTAAATTAGCAGCCTGACTTATGTCATGTATGTGTACATGTAACCGACATAAGTTTATACATGTATTGTGATGTCACAACACAAGCCATTTTGTTATCACGTCACGTCATAATAGTATACTGCAACAAGTAAGTGCAGCCTGCCAATGTACCATTTTATCAACTGTTCAAGTATACATGTACTGTTGTGTAGAAGAAAACCATATATAGTACAAATTGTATTCACCATAAAGGTCGGAGTACGGTAGCCATTTCGCAATGGGACATAAAACGTGAAATATACAAGTATTAGTTTGGTACATATACATGTACTCTGTCAGGCTAAAAGGGTTAGGTGAGCACCAGTACAAACATCACGGGTTACCGGCATGTGCCAGAGTCAGTTAAAGGGCAAACAATTGAAGGAGTGGGGGGGGGGGGTGTGTGTGGAATGCACATCACACACAGAATACATGTAGATTCAGGTGTGGCTGGATACATACTTGTGGGGGGGGGGGGAGAATGTGGGGGGACACACTATTAGCAATGAATGGATGTCATTATTCAAAGAACTTGACATGGGAGGATTTTCTACCTGAAATTGTTATTGAGTTTGAGACTGTTACAGTGGAAGGAAGGGAAATCATAGTGTTTCTAACCCATAACAGAGGTTTGATGTAGCAGGTCTCATTTATGGCTGTACATGTAAATGATTGTTTCATAGAATGATGACAGAGGTTCTCAAATATCTTGAAATACTGTGACAGAAGCAGCTATGGCTGGCCAAAATAATAAAATGAATTGAAAAAATTATTCTTCATGGTTTTCTGAGCATCTGCTAAATATTTTCAAATTAACCTTAATGCCCTCAGTCTATGAGAATGTTTTGAAATGACCGTGTTGAGCGGTTCTATTCCCAACTTCTCTTTTATTCTATGTCATAGAGGGCAGGGTATGGTAGATAATTAAAAGCTGTAGTAACTCGGCTTGACATTATAGGGAATGACTTTAATTGAGCCAAAGATGAAAGAGAAATACACTTAGAAAAAATATTTAAAAAAAAAATCGATTTAATTTTTTTTTTAATATTTATTAATTTTCATAATTTATTGGAAATAATTATACGTAGACATCGACCATCCAATATCCTACTGGCCAGGCAACTGCATGTGGTTGACAAGCAGGAAACTTGCTTCAAACCGCCCGCAGTTCAACAACGTGCAGCCATGCCGAGTTGCGATAGAGCTAAATATAACAACAATGATCATTGTCTACGGCACAGGGAAAGAAACTAACCGTCTCTTGGCGTCCACCTTCCATGGGAATAATGTTGGCACCGGTTATGCGAAGTTGGACCAGCACCTCCTTCAAAATGTATTGTAACTTGTAAGGAGCAAATCCGGGTAAACTTGTTCAGTGTTTGGTGTCCCCATGTCGCTTCGCGTCGAACCATTTGAACTGTTGAACCCAGTTTCGACGCAACGCATTTTTCTCTCGGGTGGGAAATGGGTGAAAAGTTACATCAACCATGGATATTTCCTCTCTTTGTTCCGTTTTTTAACAGCGGCATTGCAGCCCGGACCACAACAGATAAAGTTTGGCATTTCATCGCCCGGTGTCAGATTCTGGGCCCTTCCGCTTTCACTGGAGTGCAAACAAATTTACCCACAGGTACAAAAGAGCTACAGGACAGGGAGCACAACTCTTGGGTTATATGATGCTTTATTGCATTTTGTGCATTGTTGGAGCGCATTAAGATAGACTTATTACTGCGTCTCCCACTTTTACATAGTTTGAAATACACAGCATTAATTACAATCTTATATACATATAGAATACAACATGTGACGGCCGGAGAGAACAATATCGAAACATAATTCAGCTAATTGCTGGGGTGGGGGGGGGGGGACTAGAGATATTTATGTGGTTATTATGCTAATATCGGTCGCTTAGGATTTGCTAGGGGTAGTTACTTTTTCTTTGTTGTTAGCTTTGTGTATAATTATATTCTTCTTCAAATCGTTTTGTCGTTTTGATAAATTCACCTAAACATATCTGAGCTTCAATGTTTAATTTTGTACTTTTTTCATCGTTTCCAACTAGCAATGCCTGGGTTGATGGCATCAGCTCGGTACCATAGATTCTATTAATAATTTCCAGAAGGACAACTCTTTGATTTCTAAACACAACTCTATGCGTATTACATAGACTTTCCAAGTCAAATCTTTATCTTTCTGGTGAGGGGTAAATAAATTTTCCATTAGTAATGCAAGTGAATGAAAAAATAATCTTTTTATACCTATTACGTGTGTCAGGTAAAATTACAAATTATATCAATTTACAGTGTAATGAAACTGATATATTACAGAAATTTTGTAGAGGTAAATATATTTTAGGAAACCAATATTTATTTGGATATAGCTGTTTATAAAGGTGATGATCTTGTCTGACCACTCATCTGTCATCACCCTAAAAAGGTGATGAGATTTCATCAACTTCTTAGGGTGATGACCAAGGATGGCCACTCGTCGTTCATCATGACTGGATCTCATCACCCTTTTATGATGATGGCCTGGTTTCATCACCTTTTCAGGGTGATGGATTTTGTCGTCACCTTTTCTCATCACCCTAAAAGGGTGATGACCAGGCCCCATCACCCCATCACCACAAAAAAGTGATGGCCCATCACCTGTTTTCTGACTGCGTGGGTTGGCGTATCCGTCTTTTTGACGCTACTGAACTGAAACTGGCCCAAAATCTTTACTGTTTTAAGAAAACAGAGTTCACAGTCTGCCTGCATGATCCCCACATCTGTCTCACACTATATGTGCAAATAAAATATCGCCCCACTTCAACCCCACTATCGTCTTAGGCTATGCATGAAAACATGCTTGCCCAACAAAATCCCCACGTTTAACTTAAGCTATGAAAACGGCGAGCATTTCGCCCTACATCATCCCCACGCCGGACTTAAACTTTCAGCACAGCCCGGCACATTCCCTACATTGGACTTTGTCTACGAGCGCTGGAAAAAATCCACCCCACCTAATCCCTACAAACAACTCAGTCGATTAACTCCGAAGTTCATTTTCCCTACACGAACCCCACAGTAGTAGGTAGCCCGCAAATTGAGTAATTAGCGCCTCACTGCGCATGCGCAGACCTGTGTGTGACGTCATAATTGTGTTTGTGCGCATGCGTGATGGGGCGTGGCCTATGTTTGTGGGCGTGGCCTATGTGAGTGGGTGGGTTCAAAATGGCGGCTTGTTTTGTTGTTTTTGTAAGATAAGGTGCGGCCATTTTGAACCCACCCACTCACCTTGTGTACTGATTGACCTGTAGGGTGAGTGGGTGGGTTCAAAATGGCGGCTTGTTTTGTTGTTTTTGTAAGATAAGGTGCGGCCATTTTGAACCCACCCACTCACTTTGTGTACTGATTGACCTGTAGGGTGAGTGGGTGGGTTCAAAATGGCGGCTTGTTTTGTTGTTTTTGTAAGATAGGGTGCCGCCATTTTGAACCCACCCACTCACCTTGTGTACTGATTGACTCCGGTGAGTGGGTGGGTTCAAAATGGCGGCTTGTTTTGTTGTTTTTGTAAGATAAGGTGCGGCCATTTTGAACCCACCCACTCACTTTAAGATGGCGGCGTGGTTCGGGCATGTTCGGGCATGTTCGGGCAAAAAAAAAAAGTTCCGGCAAAAAAAAAAAAAAAAAAAAAATGTATTCATGCGCGGTGATGCGGTTTGGCCGTGGTTTTGGCGGTGATTCGGTCTCGGGAAAAAGCTTCCGCGGGGAAAAAGTAGTCCCTAGATAAAATGGTCCGATGGGGTCGAGTGAGGTATCAAAGTGAAGGTTAGGTGAAGGAGCATCTAATGGGCTGGGTGTGGGGTTGAAATATCGTCATTCTGCGCATGCGCGGCGGCCGAAGGGTATGAAAATAGCCTTTTTGGAGCTAGGGGAGCCCCTAAGGGGCCGATGGGGTCGAGTGAGGTATCAAATTGAAGGTTAGGTGAAGGGGCATCTGATGGGCTGGGCGCGGGGTTGAACTATCGGCATTCTGCGCATGCGCGGAGGCCAAAGGGTATGAAAATAGCCTTTTTGGAGCTAGGAGATTGACTACTGGTCCAGTGGGGTCGAGTGAGGTATCGATGTGAAGCATTCGTGAAGGGTCATCTGATGGGCTGGGTGTGGGGTTGAAATATCGGCATTCTGCGCATGCGCGGTGGCCCAAGGGTATGGAAATAGCGGTTTTGGAGCTAGGGGAGTCCCTAATGGGCCAATGGAGTCGTATGAGGTATCAAAGTGAAGCATTCGTGAAGGGGCATCTGATGGGCTGGGTGTGGGGTTGAACTATCGGCATTCTGCGCATGCGTGGTGGCCCAAGGGTATGGAAATATCCGTGTTGGAGCTAGGGGAGCCCGTAATGGACCAATGGGGTCGAGTGAGGAATCAAAGTGAAGCATTCGTGAAGGGGCATCTGATGGGCTGGATATGGGGTTGAACTATCGGCATTCTGCGCATGCGCGGTGGCCCAAGGGTATGGAAATAGCCGTGTTGGGAGCTAGGGCAGCCCCTAATGGACCAATGGGGTCGAGTGAGGTATCAAAGTGAAGCTTATGTGAAGGGGCATCTGATGGGCTGGGTGTGGGGTTGAACTATCGGCATTCTGCGCATGCGCGGTGGCCCAAGTGTATGAAAATAGCCGTGTTGGGATGTAGGGGAGCCCCTAATGCACCAATGGGGTCGAGTGAGGTATCTAAGTGAAGCATTCGTGAAGGGGCATCTGATGGGTTGGGTGTGCGGTAGGTGCGCGCGCGGACGCGGGTCAAAAGGTCAAAGGGTCACCTCCAGGTCAGACGGTCCAATGTCCAATGAGACAATGTTGCGAGGTGTGAGTGAGTGCAAGAATGTATTCATCCGCGGTGATGCAGTCATGTCTGGCGGTGATTCGGTCTCGGGAAAAAGCTTCCTTGCCCAATGCCTACGGACTTTACCGAAGATACACGGACTTTAACGAAAAGACACGGACGTACACGAAAAGACGCGAAGGTGAACGCCATTGTGGGAAACCTCCCACAGACAGGTCAGTACATGCATTTCTATGTTGTTCACGCATAATAAAAGGATTGATCTGTAATCTGTGTTGTTGTTGTTGCTCCCTTTTTTTGGACTAACCCATCAGAATAGTACGTATCACGGACTATACCCGTAGAGCTACATCTGGTCTATAAAACACGTCCCTCTGGATCCCACACCTTCATTTCTACAGAGCCATGGCGGAGACCCAGCCCCATGCGACTCGCATTTTACAGTATGCCACCGTGGTGAATTCATTCACGGGTTACCGAGCAGTGGTCCGGTCCATGTTTGCAGATGGCGACGACAACGAGGGACGACGCCAGATCCTGAACGAGTTCACAGAAGCGGTCCTCCACAGAGTGCACTCGATGGAGAGGCGTGCCATCACTCACCACTACTGGACTATGACAGCCATCCTTGATGCTCGGGCTATGGACCACGAGCGCTCACGCCGCAACCAGCACCGGCTGGTTGGCCTCATACTAGTCTGTGCCCTATTCACCCTGGCGCTGTGGTATTGACACTATAAATACCAGGGTCAGACAGAGTGTGTGTCATTCACCGTTCGACATTTGGACCAAGCATGTCATCCGTCCTACGAGCCATCCTCCCCCTTACACCTTACCAGGTGGGATTATACGTTTATGAAGATTATGTGACTCTGGTGGAAGATAGTGGCGGGGATTGGAGGGCGTCCCCTGAGACTTTATCGAATACGGTGACACTACAGCGTGATGGGTGGACTAAGTTTAAACGGGTGTTGAGCGGAGAGTTAGACGGACACCTGATCCACCTGGACAAGGCCAACTACGTATACCATACTGCGCTCTACCCACGGGTGGGACGCTACCAAGAGCCGGCTCGAAGTTTCCTCCTAACTCCCTCTCTGTGGTCAGCCTTGGAGAAAATAGGCCCTCTGGTGGACCAGTTATTTATACCCGACGATCGATCACCCCACCAATTGGCATGGGCTCATGCTATCGAACACGCACTAGATGAACCTAATGAAAAAAAAAGCGGATGGAGAAAATACTATATGTATAGAATGCGCAGAGGCTGGAATGACAGTGTCACCTCATGAAGCCACCCACACACACATGACGGGCCAGAACGATGAAGAAGAAGACAAAATCCGTGATGAAGCCGCGGGGCCAATGGCTGAACCCCATGAACAACTACATGAACCCGACGACGATGCCATTGATTACCCGGCTAGACTCAGTCAGCCCAATGACATGACCACCTGATCCTTTGATCTCACGGGGTTCTCCCTATAAATACGGGAGACAGTGAAATCTGGTACCATTCACGTACTGACCATGACGGAGCATATAGTACTGGCGTATTTCAGCTTGACCCCCGAGGTTTTCCTGCACGTGTATGCGGATAAGGTCGATATTATGGAGGAGGTGGTGGGAGACACGGACCCTACACAACCGTGCCCGGCTCACATTCGTCTGTCCCGGGAGGGCTGGACCAAATTCAAACGGGTGTTGTCTGGTGAACTGGACGGCGACCTCATCCACTTGTGTCACGATGTGTACATCCGACGCGGCCCTTTCTTTGCTCAATTGGCTCGGCTAGATGGAGGTACAGTGCATTTTACCCTTCACCCTGATCTATGGTCTGCATTGGAAGATACCGTGGTGGATGTGGATGAAGTGCTTATCAAGCGGTCATCAGACGAGTTGGACTGGTCATTGACCATGGCCACTGTGGAAGTCCACGAAGAAAATCAGAAAGAAACTCCGGCCCAAGATATACCCGTTATAAATAAACATTAGAGCCAGGGTCCATCATCATTTTGTCACCATGAAACGCTGGGAGAAGGTGTTGGATAACTTATACTACAGTCCCGACAGTCCGGCAGCCTATAGTGCATTGTCGGCTCTCTATCGAGCGGCCAAACCCCAGGGGGTACAACGTGCCCAAGTCCGAGATTGGTTAAGAAGACAAGACACCTATACCTTACATCGATCTGTCCGTCGCCATTTTCTACGGGACCGGGTCATCGTGGGAGGAATAGATGCCCAGTGGCAAGCGGATTTGGTGGATATGAGCGCCTTTGCCAAACACAACGATGAGAATCGGTATATCTTGACGTGCATCGATATCCTATCCAAGTATGCGTGAGTGGTACCCATCCGGACGAAAACGGGGGCAAATCTCATAGC
>JAVTVY010019683.1:0-72173 GCA_036873755.1 Hanleya hanleyi | reverse complement strand
AACAAGCGTTGGTTCCTGAGGTCTGGAAGCAATCTCTGTATGGACAGGGTTACGGCCTGGAACTCCAATACATTGATATGTAGCTTCCTCTGGCTGTCGTTCCACAAGCCGGATATTGACCTCGAACCCAAATGTGCTCCCCATCCTTCCATCGATGCGTCCGTGAACAGTTGACGGGACGGCTGAAAGGGTAGGAAGGTGACACCTATCATCACGTTCTCCGGCTGCAGCCACCAGCGTAGGAGACGTTTGACATCCTCTGTCACAGGGACAGTAGGATTCAGGTGCCGTTTCGGCCAATGGTTGTTGAGGTGCATCATCAACGGCCGAAGCTGCAACCGACCTCGAGGTGTTACATCCTGAGTTGATGTTAACAGGCCGATAATTGCAGCGAACTGGAGAGCACGTCTGTGCGATGCTGACAGGAACGTCGGCACCGACGTCAGAATTTTCTTCCAGCGGTCTTCCGGAGGTTTCGCTAACGCTGAAAGGGTGTCGTAGGAAACTCCGAGAAAGACTCGAGACTGGGATGGAGTCAACTCCGATTTGCCCTCGTGAGGAAGATAGCCCAGAGCAACAAGGATCTCCCAAACGAAATTGGTGTCCTTGCGGAGTTCCTCCCTGCACTGATTCCGTAGTAGGGAATCGTCGAGGTAGAAGTGGTACTTGAGACCTCTCGTGTGCAGGAATGACGCCACCGGGTTGAAAATTCTGGTGAAGACCCAAGGGGATGTGGATAGTCCGAAGGGGAGCACGCGTAACTGAAACTTCCGGTTGCCAACCAGGAAGCGCAGATACTTGTGATGAGCCCTGTAGATCGGAACATGCAGATATGCATCTTGGAGGTCGAGAGACGTCATCCAATCCCCTTGTAACAGAGCCGAACGAATAGACCGGAACGACTCCATCCGAAAATGAGGAGGCGGGGCCAAGAAGTCCTTGTTCAACCGACGCAGGTTTATAACCATACGCATTTCGGTGGTGTTCTTCTTGGGGACCAGGAACACCGGAGAATAAAAGCCCGGGGACAGATCGTTTGGCGGAAGTTCTATAGCTGCACCCTTCACTACCAACTTGTCCACGGACCTCTGAATCTCCATCAGGTGCTCCCGACGCACTGGAATTCGAGACGCCCTGGGTGACGTAGTCAACGGGGGAGTTGTGGCGAACTCCAGCCGATACCCATGACGTAGGGTGTTCAACACCCACGAATCCGCCTGGATTGCCTCCCAATTCCTCCAAAACCTTACAAGTCTCCCGCCTACCGGAAGCGCCGGATCTGGTGGAATTGGGAACGGCGGCAACGTGCGGTCTCGCCATGCAGAAAGCACATCTGCATGGCCCGTGTCCTCATTTCTTGGAAGCTCTGGCGGACTTCCCTTTTCCGCCACCACGTTTAGAGTGGCCGCTCCCCCCTCCCTTCGAACCTCCGCCGGATTTCGAAGAGGAGGGTACATCCTTCTTGGCACCAGCCCCGGAAGAAGAACTTGAAGATGCAGTTTTCTTCGGGGCCGAGGAAGACGACGTCGCGGCCTCGGGGGCCAATCGCTTCCTCTGTTGCGGACCAAAGTAAGAATGTGTGGTCCTGGCAGCGGACATTTCATTCTGCAGCTCAGGTAGTACACCGGCAAACAGAAGTCCTGAGGCGGGGGACTGCTCCCTTAATGTCGATCTTACACTGGCCGGAGTATACGTAGGCAGGGCCGAAAACAGTGCAAGACGCCTTAAGTGTACAAACATAGCGGACATGAAGACTGAAGATACCATCAAGTCCGCGTCTGCACGCGCAGCTGCCGTCAGGAAGTCCTTCATCAGGTTGACGTCATCCACCGGGACAGATACGTAACCGGAAGGTGACGTTTGGGGTATGCGATTAAGAATCGTGCGAATGGCGTAAAGAAACCAATCGAGATGGGAAGTAATCGCTACCTCCTGTCTAGAAGTGTCCTCCAGTAGACACATCTGACGAACAGAAAGAGGAATGTCTTTCTTCGGCGGAGTGACTCCAAGAAACTGATCGAGTTCCGGTTCCTGGACTGCTGCTCGATCATGCCAAGGTGAGCCGTGTACTGAATACGACCGGAACACGGGTCGCTCCAGCGGGAAGACACCAGTAGATTTCTTAAAAAGAGATCTAGACTCCTGTTGTCGTTGCCTCTCATCTTGGGTCTTAGGAAGTGAGAAGGCGTCCCGCATGCGTTCAGCACATTCAAAAACAGCTCTAGAAGGCGGAAGTGACGTGCGATGTGACGGCTCTTGACGGAGATCAGACATCGCAGTAACCCTTCTGGATTCTACAATTGGCGGAGGAGTCATATCCGGAAACAACTCATAAAGGCGAGCCAGTGTATCAGAGTAACTGGACGCAGCGAGGTCCGGATCAGCATCGAACAAGGAAGTCCGTTCTTCCGCTTCCGTCTCAGCGTTATTCACTGTCCCGGGATTCACAGGGGTAAACCTGGGCACAAACGAGGGAGGTGTAGGTCTACTAGCCTGCGAGAGATCAAGTGGTAGCTGAGGATGGGAACCGGAAGTCGGCCTCCTTGATGATACGGGGCGAGGTTGATAGCCAGCCCACTCGGGCACCGGAAGTGGTGTAGGAGATGGTGGAGGAGGCATCAACATGTCACGCTGTAGGGCTGCGAAGTCAGCAGACAATCTATTAAACCTATCGAAGAGGCTGGCAGGAATAGATGTTGCTGGAGGACACTGCCTATCAGAAGGGGGAAGTAAGGCAGAACCGGAAGCAGCCGCATACTGGGACATCGCCGGCCTAGCTGGGTATCTAGGCAGATGTGGGTGAGCAACCCTCACTTGTCGTCTCGGTATAGGTGCATGATATGGCATAGCATATCTGACAGGCCTAGGAGAAGGAGAACGGAAGTGAGCACCCGATGTACCGGAAGTCGGATGTGTAGGAATACGTGCAGTAGGAAACACACGACGTGGTACATCAATAGGTCGGACTACAGAAGCCACAGAAGGGTATGAAGTAGGCCTATACACTACACTGCGTACAGGGAGCGGAGAGTACGGCGGTGCAGCATAGGGAGCCGATCTGCTATACATCGATGACGTAACCGGAAGCCTATTCATCGATGACGTCACTCTCGTGTCATACATCGATGAATGACCCGGAACCCCATAACCAGATGGATAGGCAGGAACATCATACGCAGAGGCAGTCCTATAGTAGGATGAAGTAGCCGACATCGGAGCATGCGCAGAAACAGGAGCGGAAGTTCCGATGTGATACGATGATACCGGAAGGTAAGACGATACCGGAAGGTATGAAGTCGATGGTTGCATATAAGCATCCGAGAAACTTGGAGCTACCGTTGGCCGGAAGTCATAACTGGACACAGGCACACGTTGACGCTGGTCCGGTTGAGCAAGCTGCGGGGGAGCTGACAAAGGCTGCTGTAAAGGTGCCCTGGACAGCCTGGGAACATTCAGTAGGGAATGACCCGACGCAGGAAAACCGGAAACGGGTGTAATAATCACCGTAGACTGCACTGGGCGAGGTGATATTACGGACGCTGGAACAGCTGACATCTCCGTAGTTGGTATAGACGTAGATGAGCTGCGCCGAGATGAAGACAGATTCTCCGGAAGTGACGAGTCCTTGACCACGGAAGTCACAGTCTCCGGATTGACAATCCGAAACAGGGGACCCTCAGTCGGAAGTGACGTCACAGATGTCGGATCAAAGTTGGCCGTCAAGGTCAAGGACGCCCCGTGCAGTAACTTACCTACGGGACGTCCGCCATCTTTGTCCGCCATCTTGGCCCCTGAAACAGAATTTGCACATGGAGGAGGAGAAATACTGACTACATTCGGCAAATGACTAGATGGAGTTACACCCATATCATGCGTAACGGACATATCAAGAGAGGCAGACTCGTCCGGCTCGTTCACAGGTGAGCGAGACGGAGAGCCGACCAAGCTCTCGGCACAATCGAAGCCGGGCGGGGGCAAAACTTCACTGGCATATGAACCGACAAGATATCGTTGGAATACATCGTCGGCCCATAGCTCGCATTCTGCACACTTGGCATATTGATCACACCAGATCCCTCTACACGGCGGACAAGCTGAATGCGGATCCGTCGTGGGTTTGGATCGTCCACATACAACACAAAACACGGACGCCATCTTTATTACGATTCGATAATACTCCCTGACGATTTTGAAGTCCAGGTAGGTCTCGAATCCAAGGAATTTGGTAATATTCCTTCTTCTCTCTCAAGGTAATATCCCAGGAAATCTCCGTAGGTAATCCAAGGTTACGAGCAAGGAATATCGTGGTATTACAGATGTAGATCTTGAAACTTTTACGGGAGCACAATGGAACTACGTCTGACCGCTACGATTGTAGAGGAAAGAAGGAAGTGACGTGGTCAGACAGAGAGGATTCTGGGTACTCGCGCATGGGCATTGGGGCATTACAGGGACTATTTCTTTTGGTTCTGTGGTAAGGTTTTACAATGGGGCAATCGCGTAGGAACACGATAGCAATAAGGTATGTGAAGGTAAGTTTTACAGCGTAGGAAATTTAAAATTTCTCAAAATATGCAAATTTTAGCAAATGGAGTTACGGATTTGAAATTTTCTACATATAATGTCATGTTAATGTCCAAACGAAATATCTATTTCGATTTGAAATTTAACCGACAGAATCTTCAAAAGAAGTGGTCAGGTGTGAGCGAGCGCAACTTTTCAACAAGATTCTGTCGATACTATTTTCCGTAATCATTTTCTCAGCGATTCTATATAATAGCGTAATGGCATGTTACGGGACTTCAATGCTAGAGGATCTGAGTTCGAATCCTGGGTGTGAGATTTTTTTAAATTTTTTGTTTATATTTCCTTCCTTTTAACATCGCTCCCCTCCCCTCCCCCCTCCCCCCGCCCCGCAACAGTTATTGTGGAAACCTTGAACAGGTACTAGAAAGCCGTTAGCTTAGTTTGAGATAATACAGCGCAAACAGAGGCTTAGCGATCCTGGTTTTCGAAAACAAACAAGGTCAATATTTTGATTCATCGGAAGTGCGCGCGTCTGTCTTCAAATACGCGCGAGTGTTCCTCTCACGGCGGGCGTAGGAAAATAGCTGAGCTGGGCAGGGATGGCATTTAGGTGTCTAGGATTAAAGTCCCTAAAACGAGGGAGTATTTGATGTCGCCGTTTACGTGGAATGTTCCCAGTTGAAGCACGAATGGGAGGGTGCAAACAAGGTAGGCATTCGTTTACTAATTTGATAACAATCCCCAGTCGACTAAAATCGCGCGCCAAAATACGTAATTGAACGGCATCTCTGCCACTGTATCTTGTTGTTGTTTCGGATCGGTGCCTCAGTTGAGAATATAGTCCGTTAAAAGCTTGACAGGATGTGTTTGATGTTGGTTAAAGTGATAATTGTCCGTAAACATGAAAGGTATAATATCCATGATTGCAGGAGCGACTTAAGCTTTTCTGTCTCAGCTGAAAGTATTTCACTATGCGAACTATTTGACGGAAACTGGCAGTGCACATTTGCCTATGATGAAACGTTCCGATTGTCTTTTCCAGACATACATGTAGGTCAGCGAACACGTGGTGTCTGGCCTCTGTTTACAAACAAACAGCCTATACACAGAGCGCGACTGGTTTTAACGTTGTAGCAAGTCGGGCTAATTTCGGCGATTTTATGCAAATAAATCAAGTTTATTCAACGAAGTGGTCGCCAATTTACATATCTCTTTTCTGCAAATCTGTATTCAAATTACTGAAGACAACAGAAGGAAAGACCGTGATATTGTACCAACAATGTCTAGTTATTATTATTATTATTATTTAAAATACACGGCAAATAATAGTTGACGGCAGAGCTGTCAAATTTATGGCAAAAGTAAGTAATTACAGCAATTACTTTTCTGTGACTGCTTTGGAAGTCCGATTTTAGTCAACTGCTCAAAAACAAAACAGAAAAGTTTAAGGGAAAAAAGAGTGCCTGATGTTACGTCATGATATCATGTGAAGACATTCCAAATTTCATAGCCTTCCATGTCGTGCACCATTTTGAAAGCAGTGTGGAGTTCTAACGTGACATCACTGGCATCACAGTGCTCTCTTGAACAGGCGGTAGTGGACGGGTTGAATAACTGTAGCATGAGGTAAGCTTCCAGACTATATCAGGGTTCAGGGCTTATTAGTTCAGGAAACATGGAATGAGGCTGAGAAGCTGCGGATAGGAAAAATTAAAAAACACTTAAGCATTTGGTGCCCCAGGTACACAGACATGCTCCCCATTTACATCCCTATATCCACAGCTAAAGCTGATTGCAGGACATTTTTACCCCCCCCCCCCCTCCGCTATTCAAAAGATATATTTTATGTAATGTTTCCAAAAAAATACCTTCGACATATGTTAGTTGGGGGATATGTGTCGGTGGGGGGGGGGGGGGATATGAGGGGTGGTGGAATTATTGTTGTTGAACAGTTGTCTGTACTTGAACTAACCCAGAAACTCTGGCTGTGATAGTAGTTCAACAAGCTGAACCCTGCTGACATTTAATTTTGTGATATTGACAATGCAGGGTTCAGCCGTTGAACCGAAATTTCCTATCGCAAAATTTTCGCCTCCCGACCTGGGTAACAGCGGGTGGATTTGCGCTCATAAAAAAGCAATAATACCTACCGCTTTGTGCTGCTTTGGATAGAATACGTATTTGCCTACTTCCCTGGCCATTTACTTTCTCTGTCCAGCTCCTTTCACTTCCATAAACGGCAAAAGAAAAAAATATCATCGCGGACGATCTTCCAAAAACGAAATCCGCCACCATTTTGAAATGTCACTATGGTGGCACGAGACTAATTTGTAAATTCGGGATTGTAGACAGGAAGGTCGGAAACGGCTCATTCATAAGGCTGTTGCATTATCTGCATTTAAATGTAAAATTGTAACTATCGATATCAAGCATAATGGAAGGCACATACTGAGAAAGGTAATTCATGGGATTTTTCATCTCCCTAAGCGACTGGGTCGACTGAGCGGATTCAGTTTTTCCGACTCTTGTAATCCTGAATTTAGAATAACCTCACGTGAGAGAATCAGGGTCACGTGACAGTGTTCGAAAACCGTTCGAAAATGGCGGCGGATTTCGTGTTTGGAAGATCGTCCGCGATCATATTTTTTTCTTTTGTCGTTTATGGAAATGAAAGGAGCTGGACAGAGAAAATAAATGGCCAGGGAAGTAGGCAAATACGTATTCTATCCAAACGAGCACAAAGTGGTAGGTATTATTGTTTTTTTATGAGCGCAAATCCACCCGCTGTTACCCAGGTCGGGAGGCGAAAATTTTGCGATAGGAAATTTCGGTTCAACGGCTGAACCCTGCATTGTCAATATCACAAAATTAAATGTCAGCAGGGTTCAGCTTGTTGAACTAGCTGTGATAGGTGAATATAGGTAAGGGGCGTGGCATTCCTATCACAGCCCAGATCGAGGGTGGGTTAAATTTTCGCGATAAAAATTTATGTCGCGAAAAGCGGCTTTTCGCTGACGAAAACAACGAAACGGGAGAGAAAAAATATGCCAATTTGATACAGTTTGACCGACCTGAGCTTCTTTCTCCATGTACCATCTATCACGACTGTTTTGATGCTGACAAAATGTGATCAAATGTGTGAGAAAAAACCTCCATTGATTTTAACGTTTTTTGACATCTTGTAAGGATATGACCTTCGGTATTTTTATCTCGTGACCTTTCTGATCACGCGAATAAACACCCGTCGCTATTGGTTTATAATCGTTCTTGATGACGTGATCCAAAAGGTCAACCCCATTCTGCGCATGTCCCTGTAAACTATGGAGAAAGAAACACAACAGTTTTGTTGACAAATCCGTGTTTGATTGCAGATTCCATCTAATTAAAGGAGTCGTTAGGTGGTTGTCATAGTGCTGGAGATGCCAAATCATATTATTTATTCGATAAAATGCTTTTTGTGCCTCTGTCTCAATTCCACACGCCGTGTGCAGTTAAAGCTCTCGAGCGACTGACGTCTTATTTATTTTTTTCCTTTTCGGTCTGTATAAGTGATTCGGGTAAGGGGTCAGCAACAAAAAAAAACCAAAAAAAAAAACAATAGACTCCTTAGCCGATGTTTTCGGGCTATACTTGAACTTGAATGGGGAAATAGGGCCGTTGTTGTCTGTTGTTGTTGATGAAACACGCCAAGATGGAAGTCTCAATCCCAAAATAGAGCACTTAGCAGGCATATATTTAACTTATGCATACTTGCTTATTCTCTTGGCTTATTTCTTTCGTTTATATTCCAACTTTGAGATTGTGAATCATTTTACAAATGCCCCAAATAACAAAATTCCGACGAGTTAGGCTCTCCGCAACGTGATTTTTGTCAACTTCCGGTGCTATTGACCTTTCATCGATATCCGGCGACTCGCTCGCAATAATTTGTAAAAATATAGTGCCAAACATGTGGGATGTTTTACATATGAACTATGCACTAATCGTTTTACCACTATTGTAGTACCGATACTCTTTGGTTAGGTTTCTTAAGGTAAATTTGTCTGGCACTGGCTGAATATTTTGAAAACCAGAAATTGAAGCCGGACTACTTTTCTGACGTTTGGGCAAGCAGGGCTGGTGAGATATTTGAACAGTCGTTCGAACAACAGTTCTTATCTGTTTGACGCTGAACAGCCGATCAAGATGCCTTCTAGAGCAGAAGATATCATGAAGGGATTTAAATTGTATCTTTTCTGTTTTCTGTTGCCTCAATTTTACTGAACATAAAGATTTTATGAAACCGGGAAAGCCTGCCGAAATTGGGGTTGTTGTTGTTGTTATGTTTGTTGTCATTCATCATTGAAGCCATGGGGCCTAAAATGATGATGGAGCCAACAACAACAACAACGTCCTTCCTTGATCATCTAACTTCAACATCTAATCCCAATCCGATGGCGGGGGGTTTTCTGAACACACAGGGAAATGTACATATTTCACAAATGTGGCGTTGCACAGAAATAACAAATTTGATGTGATAATTTTGGGATGTGTTTACAATCAATCAATTCTTTATTGCACGGGGCCCTTGGTGGCCGAGTGGTCTAAGGTGCTTCGCTGGTGACCACTAGCCTTACACCGCTGGACCGGCATGGGTTCGAGCCCATCTGGTTCATGTGTGGAAGTTTGTCAGTTACTTGTCGACGAGCGGTGGTTCTCTCCGCATACTCCTGCTTCCTCCACCAACCAAACAGTGCTGTCACCATATGAGTAAAACAACCTTGAGTGTGACATTAAGCCAAACCTCCCCCTTCTTTGCACAACCTTGAGTTACTACAAAGTATCATGGCAAGCTAAAAAACTACTAGTGATGAACTATATATATACACTACAACAGATCCACATCTATAAGTTTATCTATGTACATCTACATCTCCACACCAATATCTGTGGATATTAAACATGCGTATTATACATAAATACTTGTAAGGCTTAAACTCTAGTGAGTAAGCTATGTTGGCACTTTTCAGTTTAATTACAATGGGATGACATTTACTTTTCGAGGAGTGTCTGTGGAGCACCACCATATCTGTGATGTCGTGACGTTTATTGTCATACTTTTTGTTGGCGTGGCGAAGCCTTAAACTGATGTAACCGGATAGTGCGATTATTGTAGCGTAACGGTGAAATGCAGCATGGTTATAAATCATTATCGTATTTCAAATTGGTTACACATTTGTCGATCAGTTCAAAAATTGGTTACCATGGTACCTTAACATTGGACACCAGAAACTGGATGAATTTACGTGATGCTGACAATGGAAAGGTTTTGTGGCAATCCAGTGATGACTTGTAAGTATGATCAAGATTTTACAAACATTAGTATGTACATCTATGACTGATGAACACCCTGCTTTCACCAAGACCAAGATACCCTGCTTCCATCAAGACCAAGGCACCTTGCTCCTACCATGACACCCTGCTTCCATTCAGACCATGACACCCTGCTTCCACTCAGACCATGACACCCTGCTCCCACCATGTTGCTCTCACCAAGACCAAGATACCCTTCTCTCACCATGACACCCTGCTCTCACCAAGACCAAGACACCCTTCTCCCACCATGACACCCTGCTTCTACTCAGACCATGACATCCTGCTTCCACTCAGACCATGACACCCTGCTCTCACCATGACACCGTGCTTCTACTCAGACCATGACACCCTGCTTCTACTCAGACCATGACACCCTGCTTCCACTCAGACCATGACACCCTGCTTCTACTCAGACCATGACACCCTGCTTCTACTCAGACCATGACACCCTGCTTCCACTCAGACCAGGACACCCTGCTTCCACTCAGACCATGACACCCTGCTCTCACCATGACACCCTGTTTCTACTCAGACCATGACACCCTGCTTCCACTCAGACCATGATACCCTGGTTCCACTCAGACCATGACACCCTGCTTATACTCAGACCATGACACCCTGCTTCTACTCAGACCATGACACCCTGCTTCCACTCAGACCATGACACCCTGCTCTCACCATGACACCCTGCTTCTACTCAGACCATGACACCCTGCTTCCACTCAGACCAGGACACCCTGCTTCCACTCAGACCATGACACCCTGCTCTCACCATGACACCCTGCTTCTACTCAGACCATGACACCCTGCTTCCACTCAGACCATGACACCCTGCTTCCACTCAGACCATGACACCCTATAAATACTCAGACCATGACACCCTGCTTCCACTCAGACCATGACACCCTGCTTCCACTCAGACCAGGACACCCTGCTTCCACTCAGACCATGACACCCTGCTCTCACCATGACACCCTGCTTCTACTCAGACCATGACACCCTGCTTCCACTCAGACCATGACACCCTGCTTCCACTCAGACCATGACACCCTGCTTCTACTCAGACCATGACACCCTGCTTCCACTCAGACCATGACACCCTGCTCTCACCATGACACCTTGCTCTCACCAAGACCAAGACACCCTTCTCTCACCATGACACCCTTCTCCCACCATGACACCCTGCTTTCACTCAGACGATGACACCCTACTTCCACTCAAGACCATGACAGTGTTCCCCGTCTCGAGGCGAGATAAAAAAGCTATTCAAAATATGGCTCAACCATGTCGTTTTTTGTCACATATTCCATATGTAACATAACCCTATTTTTAAACACCTGAAAAACGTACGAAACTGAGGCTGATGATGGTTGACTTCGCGGCCCGACCCGCCATATAGCTTAACCGAGCCACTCGTCCACAGTCATTTTGAAGGAATGGTAGTACCCAGAAGCTTGCTACTATAAATACTGGTTACCGAAAGTATGGACTACTTCCCATGACACCCTGCTCTCACCAAGTCCAAGATACCCTTCTCTCACCATGACACCCTGCTCTCACCAAGACCAAGACGCCCTTCTCCCACCATGACATCCTGCCCTCACCATGACACCCTGCTCTCACCATGACACCCTTCTCTCACCATGACATCCTGCTCTCACCATGACGCCCTTCTCTCACCATGACACCCTGCTCTCACCAAGTCCAAGACACCCTTCTCTCACCATGACACCCTGCTCTCACCAAGACCAAGACACCCTTCTCCCACCATGACACCCTGCTCCCACCAAGACCACGACTCCCTGCTTCCATCAAGACGAAGACACCCTGCTTCCACTGAGACCAGGACACCCTACTTTCACCAAGATCAAGACACCCTGCTTCCACCAAGACTAAGACTCCCTGCTCCCACCATGACATCCTGCTCCCACCATGACACCCTGCTCCCACCATGACACCCTGCTTCCACCCAGATCAAGACACCCTGCTTCCACCAAGACACCCTGTTCCCACCAAGACCATGACACCCTGCTCTCACCAAGGCACCCTGCTTCCACCAAGAGACCCTGTTCCCACTAATTCACTTGTCTGGTTTTGATCAATCTCTGTCTGATGTACATATATGTTTCAGATGTATTATTTTGCTGTAAATTTTCATGAATTATGTTTATTTGGTAGTATTTGCGGTAAATTTTACATGAATTATATGTGTATTGGTAGTCGTTTGGTGTACAACTTTTACATGAATTATATGTCGAACAATGTATTTTATCTTTCAGGTCCAATCCACAAAACGAGCATGAAGGTATGTACATATATTGGTTATCAAATAACCTATCATATATTATGAACATGTACAGGTCTCTATCTGGCCTGAGCGGGTAGCATTGAATGGTGCAAACATTTTATTCTGGATACAGCTCACAGTATTTATTACTATCTTCAAGCTGAATTCAGTGTAAACTGGTTTTGAACACCTGTTAATTAGATACACCTATATACTACACCTGTTCAAGCAGGGCCTGATTCAGGCTGTTTTTGAACTCGTTATTACGGGTTTGGGCGCAATCATGGGTTTGGATGATCAATTGGACAAATGTGTAAAAAAAAGTTTTTTTGTTTTTTTTTTACAAATTTATTTTCTGAACATGGTAAAAATAAATGCAAGTAATGAAGCTAAAGATCAAGTTGCCAAGATATAATTACAGCATTTAATACTCATACAGCCTCGATGAGTTTTGATCGCAGCCTATTTCTCTATGCCTCGCTAGGCACCGCATTGTGTATGGGTGCCCAAACTAAAAGTCTAAATCAGGCCCTGACAATATACTTTGACTATTGATCCCTTCAACGTTATCATAGTTATTGTAATAATCTCAAAAAAGACCACAAAGTATGTACATACTACGATTTAGCGCTATGTTTTCCTGCAGCTAATAAATCTATCATTATGCAATATCCTGTGAATTTTATGAGTTGGATCATTTACATGTGGTGTGATAAAAGTGGAGCAATAACATTTCTAGCTGACTCGGACAAGCATAACTGGTCTATCTAGCATTTGACTAGTCACAACAGTGGCTATTGACTGTACGCTGACAGCCTGTCACTGTCTTGCAATGTTTTGCATTCTACTGTCATGACTGTGTAAAGTCTCCAAACAATCAATCTGTTCTATCAAATAACACAGACTTGTTTCATATGGAATGAATGATGAACTATTGATCATGATAATCTCATAGGAAAACCTATAGTTTTGTAGAATAGTTGTACATGTATTTTAGGGTCTGAGATGATTGAATTATTGGAGACCTTCAATAAATTTATGCAATTTTAGGAGACCTTTCATCATGGTCCCACGTACCAGCATGCATTCTTTGATGGAAGGGAGATAACTCTGAGTCAAAATTCCTGACTACTACTACTACCAATAGTGTATGTGGCAGGACTCCCCCATTCTGACATGTCTGGTGCATGTGTACTAATTTAATAACTGTGATTTTTCATTTCCAGCGAGAGTACCGAAGAAGATATTGAAATGCCGTGCCGTTTCTAGAGAAATAAATTTTTCCTCAAAAGAACAGATGGACAAATTCAGACTGGAACAAAAAGTTATGTTTAAAGGAAAATGTTTAGAAGGTAAAGAATGTTTTCTATACTGCATAGTCGAGTTTTACTAAATATTACATTCTGCACTAAACAGATAGTCATGGCAAACGAAAAAAGGGTCACATATCTTCTCATCTGTGAATGTGATTGGTCCCACTTTGACAGGATACAATGTACACATGTTATTTGCAAGTGGACTATACGCCTGTCAGAGACACTGATGATCTCATCAACGTGGAAGACACAATTAGCCATTTTGGTGCACAATTAACATGTAGGATAGTAATAGTATACTCAGTCATGCAGGATTGAGGAAGGACAAAAATGACTTCATGATCAGCCTATTCCTCTAAATGTGTATAATCATGGAATATATACACAAATTCAATTTTCCGTCTTGGTGACTCGAAACAGATAAAAACAGTGGATAGTTTCACACATACACTGTTATGATTTTACAAGTTTTTAGTTTTTCATACTTGTGTTTCATCTGCATCACTCTGTCGCATAGGAAGCCCCCCCCCATTTCTAAACCAGGTTCTGAGATTGACAGCGAAGCTGATAAATGTTGATTACATGCATCTGGACCCCCCTAGCGTGATGTGCTTTGGCGCTTATTGCTATAATGAACCTTTGCGACATTCCCCACCACCCCGGTCAAATCATCTTTCTACACCACTGCATCTGCACCACTATCGCTCTCAAAATTTCAGCCTTGTCATTTTCCAAAGGATACTAGTAGCAAGCTCTCTCTTTCTTGTATGAAAGAAGAATCCAAAACAAAACAAAAAAACTGCATTTAGGTTACCCTCTTATATATTCATCATTCCACATCCTTTTATCATATGTTGATAATTTATAACACCATGTCCTGTTGTTTTTCCTCACAGAATGGTATTTTGAGTTTGGTTTCGTCATACCTAGCTCCACAAACACTTGGCAATCTGTGATTGAAGCAGCACCTGAGAGTCAAATGATGCCAGCAAATGTACTAAAGTAAGTATCTTGTCATTGTGGTCAGACTGACTACATGTACATTCATGATCATGTGGTTAGGTTACAGAGAATCATGAGGTTAATGAATTCTTCCATAATTCACTCATTCAAAAACAATAACTAAATTGTGTTTTTATTAAGCTCCTTGATAGGCAGATATGTAATACATCAACACACTGGTGGAAGGGAGATGACTCTGGGCCACAATTTGATGTAAGACTCAGGATATTACCTTTTCAATGGGAGGTCTCAAAGGAGAACTCGCCTCAACATGTTTTTGTCTCTACATCTTCTCCTTTATGATTTCTTTGTGAATTGATGTGTTTTTCTGGACTAATCCATTTTATGTCGGATGTGGAGAGCATTTTTATTTCACGCTAACCAACTATAGGGCGCCGCCATTAGATACATCAGAGTTGATGTAAAATTACGTCAGAGTTGAGGGAGAATGATGTCCAAATTTAGTGGAAGCAACGTTAGCGTTGTGGCGAAGAACTTGTGATGCTTCCAATGACGTCGACTCTGTTACGTCGCATGGAACAAGAACAACGTCACAGCCCATGAAGCCTGTCTTTCGTGTACAAACATGGCGGCTTCCTACAGTCACTCTTGGCAAAGTAAATACATCCCAAACTATCACATCAAATGAATTATTACCGTGGAACACCTTATTTCACAGAGCATATGTACAGATCAAATTTCTGAATTAGAATGACGTTAAGGAGACTTCTCCTTTAAACCAAAGCCTAGCCATATGATGGCCCTGACCTCGGAGCAAAGTTTTTGCAGTTCTAATCTAATCAAGGAAGAGCCCCACCGTTGATTAACACTCTCAAATCCATGTCGGCAGAAGGTATATTCCATATGCACATTGCTGATACCCAGTTCAGTTAACGTGTATATGAGTGGTGGGTGGTTAAACAGTCTTTCAACATTAGACATGTTAGAGAGATAAGAAAACTCACTGGTATGTTGTTGGTTGGGGTCAGAAAAAGTTTTGTCTTCCCCCACCCGGGTACAGTTTTCTGGAACAGCCCTCATTTGATTTCATGAATTTATTCCATTGAAATTCCAGCTTCAGCTTGTGCATTAATTCTGTCAATGTATTCTTCTCATTTCAGTGGCAATGTTGTTATTGAGACACGATTTTATGACGGAGAACTCCTGGTGAGCACTTCAAAAGTACGGATATTCTACGTTTAGCCTTATTGTTATTGATGTCTCACTCTGTGTGTGTTTGTATACTTCACATGTGGTACTGTGTACCAACTTACATGATCTTATCTAAAATGGTCAGACACATCGCCGTGTTCTTTGCATAAGTGCTGATCTGACATGCCTTAACCATGTTGATTTTGAGCATGGGGAGATGTATAGACATACTTGTACTTAAATGTTTTTAACTTGAGATAATAGATCATAGTGAATGGTGCAGTACTGCCCAGCCATGTCAGATACAAAAATATGGTTTCTATGCCATACATGTTGTTACAATTTTACTGACTGAGTTTTGGGGGAAGTGGAGTGGGATGATTATTCCGGACGTTATGTTCTGGTTAATTTGACACTATGGTAATCTCTCTAATAATTCACTCACAGGAAGTGAAATTTCCCATCATAAAATCTGGGGGTGATCAAATTTATTAGAACAAGAAGGTGACGAAATTGTCCAAAATCATGCACATAATTCATTATTTCTTGGTTATTTCAATGATTTTAGGGAGTGGTCAAATTTTAATTTAGAACAACCGATTGAATTTTGATAGGGGGATTGAATTATTAAGGAGATTACTGTATACAATGTTGGCTAAACCAAATCTGACAAAGACTATCACATGGTCTGGGTTAACCCATCATCACAACACCATGGTTGCATGTCTGATACTCTACTTTCTCACATCAAAGCGGCCAAAATCAATGTGATACACCCATGTGATACAAAACCTGTATCACACCCTTACAGTTTGTTAACTATATTTTTTATTATTTTTCAACATTATTTTGATGTGAGAAATAAATTATAACACTCTTGGTCATTTATCTGATTTCTATCACACTCGTTTGATAAAACCCATATGAAACTCACTAAAGCTCGTTTCATATGGGTCTTATCAAACTCATGTGATAAAAATCAGATAAATGACCACTCGTAGTGATAATCTATATTTCCCTAACATACCCTGGCTCACTGATGTTCCCTCGCCCTCATTTTGTCTTCTGAAAATCAGGGCAAAGTGACTTTATGAACTGCCAATCAGAATTACTGCTGGTCTGAGCAGAATTTACTTGGACATTCAGCGGTTGGTGGATTGGGCCACGTACATTCAAAAGACATGGTATTTTAGGTACATGTAGGGTATTGAACATATATTCATGGTGTTGAGATGATGGGATGGATCGATGGGATCGAAGCATTGAAAGGCTAAAACTACTGGTACCACCCTGATCTGTACTAAAACCAACAACTTGTACCCCTCCCTACTCCAGATTTTATATCCAACATGACCAGGGGCCGATTTCATGAAACCTCAGTTCAGGCAATTTGTGCGCACGAAAACTTTCCTTTTCTCAAGTTTTCGCTTTTCATGAAAGTTCACTTTGACCTAAAATTGATTTCAAGTGTAGACTGACCTCCCTTGAAAACTGCCCTTGATTTGAAAAAGCGCTTGAAATGACATGAATGAACAATAAAGATTCATGAAGGGAGAAGGTGTCGAAATATAAGTTCTTTTCAGGCACCCCTTTTCTTCTGTTTGCATAATTCACATATGGGTATCCTACTTCATCTCCTCGATTCCAAACTGGAACAGACCTACATGTATTTATTTCACATCTGAAATTCTCTCGATCCGCTCTTGCACATTTAGTATTTTGTGCATATTCCTACAAAGTAGGCTACCATTTGCAAATTGTCCGGTAATGAGTGAGTGAGTGAGTGAGTCCATCCAAATCCTTTCGTCGGCAAAATAAGGTGAACCAGTGACATTAGAATCTTAATTTTTGGCATGGAGGTGCATTAGGGGACTGTTACCATCAAGTTCTGAGCTGATCTACTTTTGATGAAAATTTCTTGTGATTTTTGATGAAAATCACTGGTAATTCTGACTTGTGCCGTGCCCATCCTAATATAGGCAGGATTTCAACTGGGAGTCCAAGAGTTCAGTGCGCATCCGAGTCCTAATGCCTACCCTACTTCGTAGGTCCTGTGATGTTAGTCACACTGTCGTCGCACTGTTTGCACTTGATTTTGTGCATACACATGATTTTACATGTATGTATTACCAAACTGTATTGAAGAGTTCAAAAGAGTCCATTTCAAATATCACTTGGTCAAGTGCAGCCAAACAAGTTTTGTGAAACACAACTCTCAAATTTAGTGAAACACAACTTGCGTTTTGAAGTGCGTTGGGTCAAGTGCGAAAAATTGCCCTTGAAAAAGGCAAGACAAGTGAGGTTTCATGGAATTGACCCCAGGATTTATTATGACTGAATGTGACATATGATTATAAATAACAGGTCCTTGTAAATTGCTGCTGGAGTTTATGTGGTGATAAAGGCAGGACTGTTGCAGTTTTTGCCTAAAATTATTATTTAAAAAATTGCCAGTGCTGCATTTCGTACTCACAAATGTCATAAATATTTGCATTCTGTTGAACATAAACATTTTCATATATGAAGAACAGGTAACCAAATACAGTGCATGCAAGTTTTTGAGGCATAATAATCTACCCAAAATTGGACAACAACAACTATGCCTGATCAAGACTATTTGTACATAATTTTGGTAAGAAATATTTTGTAGAGAATAAAGTGCTGGTGTATATTTCTCATGAACGTTTACATATTTGTCATATATGTGAGACGATCGTAACCATCATCATGTTAAACTATTGGTGTACATTTTTTTGTAAGTTATTCCATGAAATTGAATATAAAGTTTTTCTTGTAGATAATCCATCAGATTGTACTTGTATGTATTCAGCTTTACCATATTAATCTCTTTATATGGTGACAACAGTTTCTTGGTGGTAGATATAACATGACAGATCTTGAGTACCATACCCTCATCACCATAGATATGTAATACGTAGTCTTTGTATTGCAGCAGCTCAGACACCCGTGACAATTTAAATGATTCCTCGAGAATACAAGCTTTGTATGAAGATCACTTCATTTACAGGGTTTCTCACAAAATCATAAATTAGCTTGAAATCACAGCCTGAAATCAGAGTTTGTACATATCGATTAATAATTGTGATCTTTTGGAGAATGTCCTACCTGTAAATGTATTTCAATTTTGGGCAGTGTTTTCCTCGAGATATCCTGTGAATTATGCCAACTGCACAGCCAGTATGGCATAATGGTTTCTCTTACATGTAGCATTGTTTGGATAATGTGACCTGAAATACAGGTAGGCACCTCAGAACATGTCGTTGGGTGTGAATGGCTCCATTATCAGAGCGCAAAACTTATTTGGACAGCATACTATCATCATGACCATGCCCTCTGAAGTCCAGCGCACACTGGAGATTGTGAACACCAATTTCTGTATACGCACACTCAAAAATCCGAGAAATTTTGTTGTATGCTTGGAACAAAGTCAACTTTTCTGACCTCTGAAACATCATATGAATAATCAATATGTCACAATCATATCATGTGACATTGTCGGTCAGCGAGTAGTGGTGAAAGGACAGTGGTATATGCTTTGAATGGAATCAAATTTTGAAGAAAAAAATGAGTCAATAACTTTCTTTGGCCAATTGAGGATACATGTAGCAGGCCAACAGTTTGGCCAGAAATGCACTATTTATCATAGCTTATTGAAAAAGTCAATTGCCCAATGTACATGGAAAGGAAATATTCAAAAATTATCTTTCTTTGTATTTTTTTTTTTATTATTATTTCCCTTGTGTTTGATCATATCTTCTCATCATATCTTTGTATATCAGTATATATACATATATATGTACAAGAGATAAGTGTAAAGACGATGAAAAGAGTATATGTAAGCCAACAGATTTATTCAATTATTGTTATGATTGTAGGAATAAAATCCACCCTGGAGAATCAATGGATTATTATAGAACTCCATTGTATCATGGGATATCTTCTAGTTTGGAGCACATGATTGGTCAGTTGAAATTTTGAAAAATGATTTCTTTATTTCCATTGGCTTGTGGAGAAAAATAGATGAACAGTGTAAAGTTAATCACAGCATGACTTATTTTCAAGCAGTTCTCAGCCACCACATCAGCAACTGTCTGAAGAATTCTCACTCAGTTCCCCAATCATTCATGGCCCTGTTATTACTTATCTCAGACATTATAGCGAGTATCTATTAGCCTATATCAGTACCTGCATCATCTGAATCTCCTTTGTGAAAGGGGTACGTATCGACTTTCATATGGCCTATGGATTCTCCAGTGTGAACTTTAACTGTCCAGTCATGAAAATTTGTGCTTTGTCAGTCATTTTATTCTCAAAGCTACATGTAATTCTACATATTTATTATCCATGGTATAGTTTGTGTGTTTCAGGTTATACTGTGTAAAGTGTATACATTCAAATATATGTGTGTCATTTGTGGTCGAGTAGATTGAGCTACATGCAGACTCACTTGTTTCAAGGCGCCATCATCCTCGTGTGTGTACTTTCAATCATGAAATCAGTCTACTTCAATTTGCGATTGAATATATTGAATTAATCAATACTGAGTGAAATGTACTGAACAACCCTAATGAAATAGATTGCTCGAAAATATTCCCTCATTTGATACCGTAGTCAAATTAACACCATTGTCAAAGGTTCTGTCATTTTCCTCTGTGATGTAAACTATAAAACAAATCTCGACTGTTTCATTTATTCAACATTAACTGTGTTCTTTATAATGCTTATCAACGAACATTCCACTCACTATTACACATGTAGCTTGCTCTTCCCATGTTTTACCTGTACAGTTTAATAGTAGTGTTGTCTCACCCATGGATGCTACAAAATGTCCTCTGATGAAGTACATCATTATTATGATTATGATTATTGATTGTGGAAAAAAAAGTTTCATTATCTTATTGATAAAACCGCCATTGCGCCCTCGCAATTCGCTACAGTATTCAGTAATGCCGAAGCAAAAGCTGAGGTAAAATTGATTTTTGTCCAGTCTAAACCTTTCGATAAGGCCAATCCCAATTTTGCTCGAACCCTGCAACCCTGGGGATTGCTAGTTTTGTCTAGATGTCTAACCTCCGGCCTTTTGTGCCAATCACAGAATGTCAATTTGTCCCTAACCCCAACCTCTTTTTCCCCAGCCAGGTAGAGTTAAGCTAGGAGACATTTATATTTTTGTACTTCTCTCAGACTTATTCTCTGTCTGTGATGTTTTTTTAGGGTAATTTCCATGATTCTAGTCTCATTTTTTCCAAAAAAATTTGTAAGAAAAAGAAAAAAATAATTTACACTTAAACTGTTTGTCATAGAACATTCTCTGGAAACTACTTTGTGTCATATGTTCTTTGGGATAAAGTCTGTTTAGCTCTCAGGAAATGCTTAGGAAATGCATTTCAGAACAAATTTTTGACTCCCATCACTCGGCAAATATGAAAACATTGAAATCTCTCTTTGATGAATCAGCCAACAGATTAGGTCTCCTCAATCACCACTACTGTGACTGCATTCAGTGGAAATAATTGGATTAATCACCAGAAAACTCCCAAGTTTGGAACATACAATGTAATTTTTACAAGAAAATTCCTATATTTCTCCTATATTTTGGCAAATTTCCTCCTATATTTTCATAGTGAGCCACTTGCAGGCCTGCATTATGTGCAAATACAGTTTGGTCAGTCTTGAATCGAACATAAAGTCAGCCTTATTACCATCACAACAAGCACATGTATGCAAGATTTTTTTACAACAAGTAAAGATGTCGTATATGAGGTGAAAAACCTTCCCTGCATGGTACCGGTCCTGGTCGTGGCACTTCCCACAATCTAGTCGATAGGCCTATATGGTACTGGCAACCAGTTACCAGTATTCAAATTGGCATACCGGCGTAATTGTGACTGGTAATGCAATCCTAATTCTATCGGAAGATTGTTGAAAACACGTCGCTGAATCGTATTCACTCACTTTTAATTCTATCAAAACAAGATGAAAAAAACTACGCTTTGGGAGGTTTGCGGGACAAGTTTGTACCATTCAGGGTCACATTATTTGATTTCAAGGAGGGTGTAATTTTTCAAAGAAAATTGCAGGATATTCGCATGAATAGAAGTTCGCTGATGGGTATACCATGAGGAGGTTAATTCTGACTGACCCCACTATGTCAACTGAAATGTTTTACATTCATTCCGTCCATCATTTGATTACGAGATTTTCCATCAAACGTTTTGTAATTGTGTGTAAAAATTATATGCTATTGCTACATGTATGTGATTGTGTATTTTGCTTGTAACTGTGCATCTTTTGTTTATTCTAAGAATAATAAATTGTCTGTACAGAACATTTCTTGTGTCATTTGAGTGAATTTCTGTGCTTAGTATTCATGTCCATGTGAGGTTGAAATGGCAGAAAAATAGTCCTGAATATCTCATTTCCCAACAACGAACTTTGTCAGGAACTTCAATCCATCACGGTACCCTTCTAACTCAGAAACTCTAGCTGTAGGTAAATTTTGGGTGAGGTGATGTGGCATCTAAGAGGTCCGATCCAACAACAACCAATGCAAAGTGTTACGTCATAAACGATAATAGAAAAAAACGTAACGGAAAACTTGTGTGAAGTCGAGGATTAAGAATCAAATATTTATTCACAATACTAAAATCATATACAAATTAAGTAAGGTTAATACAACAAATAAATGAGAAATAGTCTTACTGTTAAATGCTGTACCGGTGTATATTTCACAGTCCGTACTAATGTGCACAAACCTCTCCACAGTCCGTGACGACGCGCAGAAATCGCGTTTCTGTATTTTGATAGTCCAACACTGCTCAGCCGTTTACAATTCCAGTAAATGTCCAATCTCCGACAGTTGAATATTGTAGACAACACTGCAGCCAAAAGTCAATTCACCGCAGCAAAGGTAACACAGTAAGTATAATGCACCCACATAAAAGCATTCGAGATCATTCCACAACATACAGCATTGATGTATGATCTGACCCAGATACAATTACAATAAGCTTTGGGAAAGCTCGAAGTGATTAACCCACATAACAGTACGTGAAACAAGCCTACGTAGCTCTCATTCCAGAAACATCTACAATGTCTAATAGTAAATTACAATACCATGACACTCCCTCTCTTAAAAAAAAAAGAAAGTTTCAAACTTGGAAACATTATTGCAAAAAAAAATCTATATTACCACAGCAAAAATGTTGACAAACATATGTACATTATATGCGAGACAAACAATCAGCAATCAAATTGTCCTTGCCCTTAATATATCTGATTTCAATATTGTATTCTTGTAACATCAAACTCCATCTCAACAATCTTTGATTTTTGTTTTTCATCTTACTTATGAAAACAAGTAGATTGTGATCACTGAATACCGTAATTGGCAACGATGAAGAAGTAACATAAACATCAAAATGTTGTAAAGCCAATATCATTGCTAAAGATTCTTTCTCAATTGTAGAATAATTTCTCTGATGTTTGTCAAATTTACATGAAAAATAACATATTGGGTTATCTACACCATCTATACCTTCTTGTAAAAAACAGCACCAGCTGCAACATCACTAGCATCTACAGTCATTTTAAAAGGTGAATCAAAATCTGGTGCTGAAAGAACTGGCGCGCTCTTAAGTATGGCTTTCAGGTTTTCAAAAGCTGATTCACATTCATCGGTCCAAACAAAAGTTGCCCTCTTTCTTAAGAGTTGAGTTAATGGTTCAGTAATATCTGAAAACTTTGGACAAAATTTTCTGTAGTAACCAGCCATACCCAAGAAACGCAAAAAGTTGTCCCTTACATGTTGGTCTTCGAAATAGCGAGATAGCACTAACCTTAGCATTTACAGGTTTTACCTGACCCTGACCTACAACATGACCTAAGAATGTCGCACGTGCATGTTCAAATTCACTTTTTCCAAGGTTGACTGTCAGCTTGGCGTCACTCAGCCGATTGAACAGTGCGCGAATTCTCTGTAGATGATCTTCCCATGTATCGCTGTAGACAATGACGTCATCAATGTAAGTCTCGCATCCTTCCAAACCAGAAGTAACACGGTTGATGAGACGCTGGAACGTGGCTGGAGAATTTTTCATTCCAAATGGCACTTGTCGACCTACCCCAGTCTGTTCAATCTGATCAAGGATCTAATTTCATGTCAGGAATCTTTCAACAAGTCGTGCATGAATTGGGAATAAAGCAGTACAAATCATCTGCATACCACCCAGAAAGCCAAGGCGCATTAGAAAGATTTCACCAGACATTAAAGAACATGATTAGGATTTATTGTTTTGACACTGAGAAAGACTGGGATGAAGGCATACATTTGTTATTGTTTGCTGTCAGAGAGTCTGTTCAAGAGTCTTTAGGCTTCAGTCCATTTGAATTTAGTCTTACCAGTGTGCGAGTTGTCACAGAGAAACAGCTCACCAATTACCAGTATACGAGTTGTCAGAGCATTTCCATCATAGCTCTCTAGATTTGTATCTAATACCGCTTATGCCGGTGCTAGGGGCCGTGTGGTCATATCATCGAAGTTGCCACATGAACAGGTACAATAAAAGCGTATCTGAGATACAACACATATCACGAATCGTTAGATTCTTGGTATGTGCTTTAAAATAGGTTAACCAGAAGACTATTCTGTGAAGTCATGTGACGCAGTCAGTATGTCGGTACCTCTTCCCACTTCCCTTATATGTGTTTTAATTTGGTCATACAGTTAGAGGACCACTTAAACTGCTGAAGGAAAAGTTCCTAGACAGTGATCTTGACTCATGTAGTCTCTTACAATATGTGTCGGACTTTCGCAGCAGGTTGACTAAAGGACGTGATTTGGCCATGTCAAAGTTAAAGTCAGCACAAAAAGGTACGAAAATAACCTATGATAAACGTGCCCTTAAACGAAGTTTCCAACCTGGTGAGATGGTACTGGCTTTTCTGCCTATTCCTGGTAATCCACTTAAGGCTAGATATTATGGTCCTTGTCATTGAAAAGAAATTAAGTGACCTTAATTATGTAATTCAGACTCCTGACAAGCGTAAAAAAAACAGTTATGTCATGTAAATATGTTAAAGTTATACATAGACAGAGATAGCACTAACAGTACTGTACAGCCTGTAAGTGTAGTTAGTTCTGACCCTAATAATAATGAAACTCGTGAAGAGCCCATGGCAGCGGCGAAATTACAGAACTCTGATATTCTACTTAATTTGGATTCCAAGATGTGTCATCTCGAGCCAGCGCGTCAGGAAGAACTTCGAACACAATAAGTAAAATGAAAAACAAAAATGGAAGATTGTTGAGATGGAGGTTGATGTTACAAGAATTCAATATTGAAATCAGACATATTAAGGGCAACGGCAATGTGATTGCTGATTGTTTGTCTCGCAAATTTGTCAACATTTTTGCTGTTGTAATATGGATTTTGTTTTGCAATAATGTTTTGAATTGTCAAGAAAGTTTTTTAAGAGGGGGAGTGTCATGGTATTGCAGTATAAAATTAGACACTGAAGATAGTTCTAGAATAATTGAGCTGATGTAAACATGTTTACATTCTGTTCTGTGATTATAATCATAGAATTTTCTCGTAGTCGTGACCGATTTATCGCAAGTAAATTGAAATGGCCGCAAATGGGTCACAGCGCCATCTACACATCTACACAGCGCCATCTACACATGTCGACGTTTCTGGAATGATAGAGCTACACACTGTTTTGTGGGTTAATTATTTCGAGCTTTCTAGAAGTCGTTGTGATCCTATCTACGTTAGAACATACGTCAAGGCTGTACCGGTGGAAGCTCCTTGATTTGATAGAATGTACTGGAATGTCACATAAAGTAAAAATAGCCGGACGTTCAGTGACCGGAGGAGATTCAAACGGCTTCTATGTGGGTGCATTATATTGTGCTATTGGATATTACCTTTGCCTGAGATTACTGACTGTTGGATTGTATATTCCTGTTGGATTACTCCTGTGTGTTTGACCGCTGTGTTATCTACGTGATTGAACTGTCGGAGATTGGACCCTTTGCTGGAACAGTAACCGATAGAGCGGTGTGGACTATCAAAATACAGGAACGCGATTTCTGCGCGTCGGCACGGACTGTATAGAGATTTGCACGTTAGTGTGGACTGTGAGAGATACACCGGTATAGCATTGAACAGTAAGACTATATTTCTCATTTATTTGCTGTATTGACTTAACTTAATTTGTATATGATTTTAGTATTGTAAATAAATATTTGATTGTTATTCCTCGATTTCACGATGCGTCAATGCGTGGAATAGGAATGTGTCTGTTTTGGTCACTGTGTTCACCTTTCTGTAGTCAGTACACATCCTGTAACTGCCATCTGGCTTTGGAACGAGGATACAAGGGGAACTCCAGTTACTATTACTTGGTTCAATGAAGTCATTGTCCAATAAATACTGAATCTCTTTTTTCAGGTAGTTTTGTTTAATGGGATTCAAACGATATTGGTGGTGCTTGAATGGATTAGAATCTCCGACATTGACGTCATGTGAAATTGTATCAGTCCGAGTAGGAATGTCGGGGAAACAAATGTTCATATTGACTGAGCAGAGTTCGAAGTTCTTCCTGACGCGCTGGTTCAAGATGACACATCTTGGAATCCAAATTAAGTAGAATATCAGAGTTCTGTAATTTCGCCGCTGTCATGGGCTCTTCACAAGTTTCATTATTATCAGGGTCAGCACTAACTACACTTACAGGCTGTACAGTACTGTTAGTGCTATCTCTGTCTATGTATAACTTTAACATATTTACATGACATAACTGTTTGTGTTTACGCCTGTCAGGAGTCTGAATTACATAATTAAGGTCACTTAATTTCTTTTCAATGACATAAGGACCATACTATCTAGCCTTAAGTGGTTTACCAGGAATAGGCAGAAAAGCCAGTACCTTCTCACCAGGTTTGAAACTTCGTTTAAGGGCATGTTTATCATAGGTTATTTTCATACATTTTTGTGCTGACTTTAAATTGACATGGCCAAATCACGTGCTTTAGTCAACCTGGTGCGAAAGTCTGACACATATTGTAAGAGACTACATGAGTCAAGATCACTGTCTAGGAACTTTTCCTTCAGCAGTTTAAGTGGTCCTCTAGCTGTATGACCAAAGACTAATTCAAATGGACTGAAGCCTAAAGACTCTTGAACAGACTCTAACAGCAAACAATAACAAAGATATGCCTTCATCCCAGTATTTCTCAGTGTCAAAACAATAAGTTCTAATCATGTTCTTTAATGTCTGGTGGAATCTTTCTAATGCGTCTTGGCTTTCTAGGTGGTATGCAGATGATTTGTACTGCTTTATTCCCAATTCCTGCATGACTTGTTGAAAAATTCCTGACATGAAATTAGATCCCTGATCAGACTGAACAGACTGGGGTAGGCCGACAAGTGTGGAAAACTTCACTAAGGCCTTAACAAAAGTTTTTGCCTTAATATTCCGTAAAGGAATGGCCTCAGGGAACCTGGTAGAAGCACACATGATTGTTAACATGTATTGATTGCCTGACCTTGTTTTTGGTAATGGACCAACACAATCTATAATCACCCTACTAAATGCTTCCTCAAATGCAGGGATTGGTTGCAGAGGGGCCTTTGGTATGGTTTGGTTAGGTTTTCCTACCATTTGACATGTGTGGCATGACCTACAAAATTCCGTAACATCTTTCTTTAAATTTGGCCAATAGAAATGATTCAGATTTTTTTGATATGTTTTGCTAACATCTAAATGGCCTGAAAGAGGAGTTTCATGGGCTAGTCTGGGGATATCTGAACGTTATGAATTTGGTACCACAATCTGATACTTTAATGCCCACTCATCATCAGGTGACACATCTGGCGGTCGCCATTTGCGCATAAGAACACCATTCTTACAAAAGTAACACACAGGCTCTTGAGTTACATCACACTCATCTACTGCCCTGTCAAACAACTTGGAAATGTCCTTGTCACTATGCTGTTCATTAACCAGCTGTGATTTTGAAATTTTGTCATTAGAACATTCCAATTTGCTATCAAAATGTGGCTTATCAGTCTCATCATTTAAACACACGAAAGTGTCAGCCAAACAAACGTCATGGATGACGTCATCTTTAAGAGACTTTTCAGACTCCTCAGTCAATTTACTCATGGCTCTAGTAACTGCACAAGCAGGATACAAACTTTGAATTTCGTCTTCAACTGGATCATGGATCTGATCTAAACAATGCTTGTCAGTTACAATCGGGTTAACCCGGACCTCATCTCCCGCAAGATCTTTGCCAAGAAGTAATTGAATACCCTCAAATGGTAAACTACCTTTAATACCCACCGTAACAGGTCCAGAAATCAAGTCCGAAGACAGCTGAACGTTATGGAGTGGAATGGGTGTATAATTTACATAATCTACTCCTTTAATCAGGACATTACTGTCTGCAGATGAAGAATCAGAAAACGGCAAAGTATCTGCCAACAAAAGAGACTGGCACGCGCCCGTATCTCGCAAAATCTTCACAGGAGTAGCATTAGAAAAATCACTTGAAAGTGACACAAAACCATTCTGGATAAATGGTTCAAAATCTCCATAACAGATTTGAAAAACTGTCAACCTTATCCTTGATAGAACTAATAAGAACAGAGTCCCTGGCCATCTTAACGTCATATAAACTATGAACGTCACTAACCCGCTTGGGTACAGATCTTGAAGTAAGGAAGCCACTGGGCTTTTGAAAGGCTTGATATTATTGTTTTCTTTTCAATTTAAAATAATGAGCCATTACATGGCCTTCCTTCTTACAATAGCTGACCTTTGTGACTGGGGTTAAAAGTTTTAGGCCCTGATAAAGAACCGGGATTGTTACCTGAGAGATTAGACTGGAATGAACTTGGCGTAACAGCATTGACAAATGATAATTTGTGTGTCAGAGCGTATTCATCAGCAAATCGTGCTGCTTGGTCTAAAGAGTTGGCATGCTTTTCATCAAGAAATGTTCTAATATCACCATGGATGCACCTTTTAAATTCCTCTACCAGCATAAGCTGTCTAAGGTTTTCAAAGTTGTTGTCAATTTTAACCGAGGCACACCACCTATCAAATAACTGTTCTTTTGAACGAGCAAATTCTACATGAGTCTGAGAGTTTTCTTTTTCACAACTACGAAACTTTTGTCTATAAGCTTCAGGAACTAATTCATAACCTCTAAGGATTAAATCCTTCACTGTATCATAATTTGATGCTTGCTCTACCGTCAATTGAGTGTAAATGTCCCTTACCTTTCCGATCAAAACACTTTGAAGAAGTAAACTCCAATTTTCTTTTGGCCAGTTTAAATTTTCAGCAATTTTCTCAAAATGCAGAAAGTATTTATCAACTTCTTTTTCCTGAAATGGTGGGACGAGACGTATTTGAGGAGCTGCATCAAATTTTGATTGTGATTGTACAGGTGCAAGTGTAGGAGGACTTGTTTGCGACTGTAATTCCATACGCTTCATTTCTAACTGAAACTGTCTTTCTTCTCTTTCTGTTTCTCTCTCTCTCTCTAATGCTCTTTCTTCTCTCTTTCCTCTCTTTCTATCTTTTCTCTCTCTAATTTTTCCTCTTTTTCTAATCTTTCTCTCTCTAATTCTCTGTCTAGTTCTAATTTCTTTTATTCCAGCTGATGTTGCAATTCTAATTTTTTATTTCCAAATCACCAGCTGTTTCCTCAGTTAAATCAAAATCACATTCATCTCAAAGTTGTTTGCTAACAAAATGCTTAATTTCTTGCTTTCTCAAAGATGTTTTAGCTTCAATTTCTAGGAATTTACACAGCGCGAACAAATCCTCTTTGCGTAATTCCTCCCGACTAGGCTTTGAAGCAAACTGTGCTGATTCAAATAACATGTTGTGGTGTACTCCCTGACTTCACAAATTTAGACAATGTATCAATTTAGAACTATGTTGCAAAGCTGATCAGCTGGCAGCTAAAATATAAACAAAGCTCCCGGACAGGCCCCCAATTTCTGTTACGTCATAAACGATAACAGGAAAAAACGTAACAGAAAACGTATGTGAAGTCAAGGATTAACAATCAAATATTTATTTACAATACTAAAATCATATACAAATTAAGTAAGGTTAATACAACAAATAAATGAGAAATATAGTCTTACTGTTAAATGCTATACCGGCGTATATTTCACAGTCCGTACTAACGTGCACAAACCTCTCCACAGTCCGTGCCGACGCGCAGAAATCGCATTTCTGTATTTTGATAGTCCAACACCGCTCAGCCGTTTACAGTTCCAGTAAATGTTCAATCTCCGATAGTTGAATATCGTAGACAACACCGCAGCCAAAAGTCAATTCACCGGAGTATACAATCCGCAGCAAAGGTAACACAGTAAGTATAACGCACCCACATAAAGCCAGTTTGAATTCCCTCCTCAATCACTGAATGTTAGGCTATTTATACTCTACGGGGCATTCGAGATCAGTCCACAACATATAGCATTGACGTATGATCTGACCCAGATACAATTACAATAAGCTTCCAGAAAGCTCGAAGTGATCAACCCACATAACAGTACGTGAAACAAGCCTACGTAGCTCTATCATTCCAGAAACATCTACAATGTCTAATAGTAAACTACAATACCATGACAAAAGTAAAATGAACCCCTCTCCCCCCTCCTTTGTTTTCGAGCTAGGTACCCTTCCAATAAACATCACTCACGTAGAACATATATATTTACTATTGCCAAATGCATTCATCCTTCAACAGTACAGTGTAATTTATTTTTTTTGAAAATTTCGGATATCTTTACTCACTCCCAGTAGTTGAGGAATGGGTGCTTTGGGTTACTTGAGCAGTAAATAAGTAAATTGATGGGATCATGATGTGAAAGGGACAACATTTCTAGGCCTCAAAAGTTTTCAATATTAGGGGGTTGGAAGGCACAAAGTTCATGTGAAATGTGCAATGAGAATGTCAGCTGTGCGACATAGGTAATGGCTGGAGGTAGCTGTGACCTGCTGAATGGCTTGTAGATGAAATTTACACCTCTGGTTTTCAATATTTTAGGTGGTGAGATCAAGGAAGGCTAATTCGAAGTGTAAATGGAGAAGTAGACTTGGGTATGGAGGTGGTTGATTGCATAATCCATCTATAATATCTGATACGGTAGCACATGACATCTAACAACACATGGCATCTGAAAACATGACCAGCTGCGACCTACTTATTACATCACGAGGGGCATTCAAATGTTATTCATAGTGTAATTAAATGCAAGGTAAAAAGGTGGTGGAAAAAGGTACTGAAATACGGACATAAAGTCATGACCCAACAAGCCAATATTCTGCATGGAGCTGAAATAACCCATACGATTTGTATCTCAGTCTCGCTTTTATTGCAGCTGTACATTTAGACATCTTGAATAACGTGCCTACACGGCCCTTACACCGGTTTGAGCGGTATTATATACAAATATAGAGGTATTAGCCCTATCCAGTCATCTGACTGAAAGTGGTGAACTATGTGACCTTTAGAAGAAACGGCCCAAACGGGCAAAATATTAGCAGAAAGCAAGTTCTTATTCAGAACAGAAGTCTGTGAGGCCCGACGCCTACCAACCGCTTCAGTCTCCACCATGTCAACCCCAGTCGCAAACTAAAATCACAATGATTTGTACAGAGGGCAAGCCTCAGGGACGAAATATTGAGAGAACAACAATAAATGAAATTAACGTAATCACCGTTAATTTACATTATTAAACTTGAAGTACTGGCTTGTATCCTGCCAGTAATTTTGTGTAAATGAAATTGTATGTACAGCAAGTTATTTCATGGTGGAAGGGAGATAACTGGGGTTAAACATGTAAAATTATCTCCCCCTTTTTCTGTCGTATGCAACAAGTTTCTTCCCATTGGTCTAACTGAGGCGGTGTATTGACGTGGTGGTAAGTACGCTTGCGCGGGTAGACACGAGGTCTTTCGCTGGAGACACTGGACAGTGCTGTACGCACCCTGCTGCCAGAGATTGAGATTTTTCCTGTTCGCAAGTATTTTTAATTGAATTGAAAGTACTGTAAAGTATTGAAATATGCCCAGAGCTAAGCCTAGATTATCTAAGCGGACCCTGGCAGCTAGGAGGCGTGTAACGACGACCCCCGCTCGTCTCGATGACCATGTACTGGACCCTCCAGCCGCCAAGCGATCAAGGAGAACCGATAGGTTGCCATCTTCACACGAGTTGGGGGACGGTGGTGTTGGGGAAACCTCTAGCAACGTCAACAATCAACAGGAAACAAATTTGCCAGTCCAGGGGAGTGTGCAGTCGCCTACTAGCGCAGGTCTGACGATGCCTGCACCAAGTAGGCCTGCAGGTAGTATGATAAATTTGTGTATGCCAAATGCAAGCAATGTCCCTATGGGACAGTCGGTTAGTTTTCAACCGCAACATGAAACCATGTTTCTTCCGCGAAATATGATTTATTCACAATGTGGGAATGGAGATCAGTTTGGGCGCCATGCTGCCTTTAGTCCAGCAGTCCCCAGCACAATCATAAGTGGAGCACATGTAATGCACCAGGCCATGCCCCCAATTTCGACCAATCAGAATGATCGTACTCAGTTTGACCCCTGTGGCCCGGGACCGAGCATTACACGTGTGCAAACTACAGAAATAGCCCCTAGTAACTGTGCAGGAGATTTACAAAATCAACATAATTTTCCCCCTGCCTGTAGTTATACCAGTGGCCGATATGATGTCGCGCCAGTGGAAATGGGACCATGGGGATTAGCCCCAACCATAGCAACTCAACCCACCCCACTGATTAGTGTAGGTGATGACTTAGAGGCTCATGTCCCTTTACAAATTAAATACAAAATCTGGGCGGGGGATTATATTGAATTGCCACTACTTTTGAAAACAGCCGAGGAGTTGAGAGAGCAAATTTGTTCGCTTGCCCTGACAGGTAAGGAGGGTGAGCAAGTTTTACTTAAGCCAAAGACTCAAGTCAAGAAAATTGATAATATTGAAACTTGGACGTCAGCTTTCTTAATTTTCGCCAGTATATATCTGCAAAAACATCCCAGTAAAGCTAGACAGCTCCTCAAATATATGAGTGTTGTCCGGATGCTCGCTTCACGTGGGCCTGGGTCGGGGTGGATTGCGTATGATCAGCAGTTTCGGCTAAGACTGGCTAGAAACCCTAACATTTCTTGGGCGGCGATAGACGGAGAGTTATGGCTGACTAGTATGCTTCTCAAACCTAATTCTGGAGGGTCCCTGGCTTTCAAAAACCTCGACAAGAAATCTCAGGTCTGCTTTAAGTTTAATGGGGATGGTTGCTCCAGAAGACCATGTAAATTCAACCACAACTGCAGCCATTGTGGTGGCACACATTCAGTGAAGACCTGCTTCAAGAAGAATAATTTTCGTTCCTTAAACACAGGAAAGCAACCCTCAAATGACAGGCAGTAAAACAGGTTTACAGCTTCAGCGGCCATGCAACTTTTCCTATTGTGTATTTGACCCTTGTAAATTAGCTACTACTCCCATAAAGCTTGATCGTTTATGTTGTTGGTTAGAAGACTACCCCAAATTAGACGATAAGAGAATACTAGAATTGGGTTTTAAGGAAGGTTTCTCATTGCATTATACTGGTCCCCGCATTCCATCTGATGCTAAGAACTTAAAGTCTGTCAATTCAGCAGAGGACATAGCAGCCGAAAAAATTAGAAAGGAAGTAAAAATGGGTAGGATAATTGGGCCATTTGCTCATAGGCCTATACCAACACTTAGAGTGTCCCCTATCGGGCTAGTTCCGAAAAAAGCCCCTGGCGAGTATAGATTGATTCACCATCTGTCATACCCGAAGAATACTGGAACATCAGTTAATGATCACATCCCCTCTTCTCTGTGTTCTGTCTCTTACTCCAAGGTTGATGACGCCCTGGCAATTATACAGAGACTAGGAAAGGGGGCCCTAATGGCCAAAGCGGATATTAAGTCTGCCTTCCGCTTATTGCCCGTTCACCCTCGTGATTTTGACCTGTTGGGATTTAAATTCCAGAATTCTTTCTTCATCGACACCGTCCTTCCTATGGGATGTTCCATTTCCTGTGCTACTTTTGAGCGATTTAGCACATTTCTTGAATGGTGCGTAAGGAAAAAGACAGGCTGTGACACAATGAAGCATTATCTTGACGATTTCTTTTTCGCTAGTGCCGCAGGATCTCCCGTATGTAACTATCTAGTTCGTACATTTGGGGAAATTTGTGATGATATTGGGGTACCTTTAGCCGACGATAAGAACGTGGGTCCCTGTACTTGTTTGCCTTACTTGGGTTTAGAATTTGATTCGAGGGCAATGGTGGTTTGGATACCTATGGAGAAGATAACCGAGCTTAGAGATCGTCTCAAGGCAATTAGTAGTCGCCAAAAAATTACTCTACATGACCTACAATCCCTCATTGGAATGCTGAATTTCGCCTGTAGAGCCATTATCCCGGGTAGAGCATTCTGTAGGCGTCTTATAGATGCTAGTATAGGGGTAGTAAAGCCACATCATCATATAAGGCTCAATTCCGGAATGAAAGAAGATTTATTGGTGTGGCAACAGTTTGTTGATCAGTGTAATGGGGTGAGTGTGTTTTTGGACCAATATTGGTCTTCCAATGATAATCTCCAATTATTTACCGATGCAGCAGGTAGCCATGGGATGGGGGCTTATTTTCAGGGTCATTGGGCATATGGCCGTTGGCCAACAAATTGGCATGATACACATTTCTCGAGCTATTTCCCATTGTGGTTGCTATCGAAATCTGGGGGTATAGGTTGAGAAACAAGAAAATTCTCTTCCGCTGTGACAATAAGGCAGTGGTTGAAATTGTAAACAAACAGACAACCAAGTCTACAAGGGTCATGAAGCTGGTGCGTATTTTAGTGTTGTCCTGTTTAAGAAACAACATTCTCTTTCGGGCACGTCACATTGCTGGAATTAATAATGAAATATCTGATTCCATTTCGCGCTTGCAGTGGCATCGCTTCCATCAGCTGGTTCCTCAGGCAGACAAAGTTCCGACACCTGTACCTCAGTGGATGTGGAGCATTTAGAAGTAGAAGCGAGCCGTTTGTTACAGCATTCTATGTCACCCCGGACGTGGGCAGCTTATGACGTGGGAGTTACCTCCCTTCAGCGGATTTACCCATTATTTGGCCTGTCCCAGTTTCACAAATTATCCAGTACATTGCCGATCTTTCATATAAGGATTACAGCCCAGCTACTGTTCAAACGTATTTAGCTGGGATATCCCATAAGCATAAGTTAATGAATATCAGCGACCCAACACAAAATGTTATCATCAAAAAGATGTCCGAAGGCATGAAGCGCTCAAACCCAAAGGTGGATCGGCGACTTCCCATTACTATGCCTTTACTCACTAAGATATCAGGAGTACTGGCATACGTTTGCAGTTCACAATATGAATGTGCACTTTTCAGAGCTGCTTACGTTTTAGCATTCTGTGGTTTTTTACGTGTGAGTGAAATAGTATCCGATTCGAAAGAAATCCACAATCTGAAAGCCATCGGAGTCTCTGATATTTTAATCGATAAACTTCAGGGCATGATCAAGCTTTTTATTCGCTTCTCAAAAACAGACCAGTTAGGAAAAGGGACAATGCTATTGATATCTGACAGTAAAGACTTGCGTCTCATTGAGATAATGGAATCATTCATGCAAGCGCGATGTGGTGTGATGGGCCATCAGCTCTTTGCTCATTTTGATGGCTCACCTTTGAGTAGATACCAATTTGCCGCTATGTTACAGAAAGCCCTGGTATTTTTGAATATTCCAGTCAAGCAATATACAACTCACTGCTTCCGCATTGGACACGCAAGCATGTGTCATGCAATGGGTGTCCCAGCTGAAGATATCAAACTGCTCGGTAGATGGAAGTCTGAGGCATATAGGAGGTACATACGCATCCCATCGTATGATTAGCTTGCAGTTTTCATAAGCTTATAAATTTAACACTTTCTTTATGTGCACAATTTTCCTAACACATGTTCTTTTGAGTTATAGATTATAGAGGGAGTAGAAGCCAGCATACGTCGGTATGGATGGTCGGGTCCAGCATAATTTACTGGGCGCAACGCAGAGCGGGTGTTAAATCTATTTAACCTTGGCCTTTTCCGACAGCATGGAATAGAAATACACTGGATGGGAGTTCGCGGCATGCGGTGGTTTCCAGGCGTTCTGACGGCCATCATTAAGAAGTTAGCTGTGTTGCCTAGCCCAGATATAATAATAATTCACGCCGGGGCTAATGATCTCTCACTTGCTAACTCTTGCTGTCTTCATCATAATATGAGCAAGGATTTGTCACATCTTATTGCATTATTTCCCAACGCTAAAGTAGGGTATTCGCATATGGTTCCAAGGCATGTATGGGCAAAGGCTCGCGACCCTAAGAAGATCGAGAAAGCCCGGAAACGTGTCAATCGCGCTGTTTCTAATAAGTTGTTGAGTGCTGGTGGCTTTGTTATTCGCCACCCTGATATTCTCTTGGAGTCGCGAACTCTGTTTCGACAAGATGGCGTCCATCTGTCGCCTATAGGGACTGACTTCTTCCTCAACGATCTCGAAGGTGCTCTAGAGGAGCTTTATTTGAGAGATGTGCGCGTGTTCCCTCCAGTGGACTATTAGTATTCCAACTAGAAAATTTAACGTTTAACCTTACAGGAATGTACTGATATGGCTCATGGTTTTCTTGTGGCGACAAGTTTGGGGCGAGCATCTATAGAGAGGCTCGTGTGGCATAAAGATTTCATGCGGCAAAATATGGCAATTTTAAGGCATGTACATGTAAGTCATGTGTGGGCTTTGTTTGTGACCAGTCAAAGTATTTTTGGGGTGGACACACTTCTACTGATAACTTATGTCACCATGAGGAATTGGTGGAGGTGTGGCCCATGTATACATATGCTTTGTGGCCTTGTGTTTACAGCCTCGCTTATGTTACCATGAGTGGGGGTGTGTGATTTTACAGCCTCAAGTTATGTTACCATAAAAGGGGGTGTGTTTACTTAGGCTAGTCATATATGCAATGTTGTGGTTGTATCGACAGTCTGAGTGTGGAATTGCCTTCATGATATCTTTGCCGTGTCGTTTAATAAAACCATGGCCATATTTTATTCCAGCACATTCATCGCCTTATTGTTGTTTATTGTATTCAGTACTGAAATAGGGTAATAAATGAAATTAACGTATTCACCGTTAATTTACATTATTAAACTTGAAGTACTGGCTTGTATCCTGCCAGTAATTTTGTGTAAATGAAATTGTATGTACAGCAAGTTATTTCATGGTGGAAGGGAGATAACTGGGGTTAAACATGTAAAATTATCTCCCCCTTTTTCTGTCGTATGCAACAGGTTTCTTCCCATTGGTCTAACTGAGGCGGTGTATTGACGTGGTGGTAAGTACGCTTGCGCGGGTAGACACGAGGTCTTTCGCTGGAGACACTGGACAGTGCTGTACGCACCCTGCTGCCAGAGATTGAGATTTTTCCTGTTCGCAAGTATTTTTAATCCCACCCATTTCTCACCCATCTAACACATTTGGTGTATTTCGCTAATAATCGTATTGATAATTATGGTTATTAACACAATGTTTTCTCTTTGCAAATTTAAAATCAAGTTCTGTCATGGTTTGATGAGACTAGATATTCTAAAGAAATTGGATTAAAAGCTTTGTGCATAAAGATTTCATGCGGCAAAATATGGCAATTTTAAGGCATGTACATGTAAGTCATGTGTGGGCTTTGTTTGTGACCAGTCAAAGTATTTTTGGGGTGGACACACTTCTACTGATAACTTATGTCACCATGAGGAATTGGTGGAGGTGTGGCCCATGTATACATATGCTTTGTGGCCTTGTGTTTACAGCCTCCCTTATGTTACCATGAGTGGGGGTGTGTGATTTTACAGCCTCAAGTTATGTTACCATAAAAGGGGGTGTGTTTACTTAGGCTAGTCATATATGCAATGTTGTGGTTGTATCGACAGTCTGAGTGTGGAATTGCCTTCATGATATCTTTGTCTTGTCGTTTAATAAAACCATGGCCATATTTTATTCCAGCACATTCATCGCCTTATTGTTGTTTATTGTATTCAGTACTGAAATAGGGTAATAAAGCGAAGGTCAGCGGGTTCAAGCAGCAGCCCCGGCCACGGGTGGATGTCGAGTATATTACTGAAAACCGTTCGACGATAGTAGTCATGGTAGTAGGTGGGGTAGGTGTTAGCGTGTGCAACCTACGGATGGACTCTGGGGAAGAGCAAAACAACCATGGAGATATCACTGCTGGAAAACCATCTGATGATAACCGCTGGGAAATGGATGCTAGTGTAGGCAACCTAATGATGGACCTCGAGGAAGAGCTGAACAGTGACGAAAAACATCCCGATGTGTTAACTACGATTTGGCCCAATCTTTCGTGAACCCATACAGATCGGGGGTCTCACCACACAAGCAGTGTTGGGCAGACGTATCGATAATATCTGATCGGCTTTACTATGACATGGAAGTGAAGCCACCCAAGCTCGACAACGTCACAATGTATGCCGCGGGGAGAGACATGAATATGGTAGATTTTATCATTGCACAAGTGGACGTCAAGTTGGGTAATACCGACTATGACCAGCAATTGTTTGTTGCTCCCATACAAGATGACTTGCTCTTGGGTTTAGATTTTCTTGGGTTTCGCAAGGCGTCCCTGGACATGTTCAGGGACCTACTGCAAAGTGGATGTCAGACAAAACCCATGATCTCAGGATAAGTTGGATGTCTCATCGGGCTGCAAATGCTGCCAGTATAAATAGATTATTTTGTTCCACCAAATTCAGTTCGTTGATTGAATTGCTCCATTATTCAGAATATCATAGAGATTATATAGCGGAACCGCTCTTGGATCGCAAAGATTTCCCCAGCTCCTCTCACAGATGGCACCAAACCCGCATAACATGTACTAAATCGAAACAAAGTTATCGCCAGGCTGCCCAACAGTCAGTCTCATGGAGTGGGTAGCATAGTAGTATGTCAAACTTCTGGACCTGAAGAACAGGGAGCTAATCCAGATAGACCTGTCACAGTTTCATAAAATTTACAGGTACAAAATTATAACAAATCAATGGTATAGCTACAGCCTGGTCACCGCTGAAGGCTGGCCGGGACAATCCTGTAAAAAGATGAATACTACCTCGGTAATTTCACAACTATAGAACCCTCCATAGAAACTGGTACTGGAGGACTCCAGCATGCTTCGCAGGATAGGAAAAGGCTCATCTCAAGAAGGTGTTAGACGCGAACGCGATTCTACCATCCATATGTGACTGGACCTCCGTTCCCGTCCTAATCGAAAGTGAGACGGTGAAGTTATATGGTGCATAGATTATAGGGACCTGAATTGTGTCATGTTTTGGCGTTTCAGGAAGACTTCCTAGTTTTGAGTTGGGACGTGGATAACCATTGGAGAACCCGAAAAAAAGTCTTCCAAAGTATCACGGAAAAACAGCGCAAGTTAAAACCTCAAAAATGTTAGCTGTTTCAGCGCTAGACAGATTTGTTGGGACGGAACATAAGCAGAAATTCCAGGATGATGAGCATGGAACACACAGAGGCGGTCGAAGCATGGCTCACACTTGGATGCACCAAAGACACAAAAAGTTCCTTGGTTATACAAACTATCACATGTCTCTCATCAAGGATTAAGCCAAGCTGACAACACCATTGTATACCGTCACTGGAAAGCGAGCATTCAAGTCGGATTTTGCGCAGCAGAGTGCCTTTCAGGCCATCAAGGAAAAATTGACCACTGCCCCTGTACTTACCTTGCCCAACAACACAGATTCATTCATACCTGAAGTTGAACAGAACAACAGAAATATTGTACTACCAGGATGGAGCAGTAGTGCGTCTTGCAAGGCAGATTTGCCATTGTGGACTGATCACAGTTGTTTAACACGGTTCCTGCAGTTTCAGGATCCGACTGGCCAGTTAGCTAGATGGCTTGAAGAATTAGGTCAATACCATCCGAATATCCAAAATACCCTCTCGGAAACCAGAGTCGGGATCTTGCCCTAGTTTCAGATTGCATATTAACTTAGACGATATTATTTGTGGAGGATGCAAATAATGCACGAAGTAAAATTGGGGCAAAAATTCAACAAGATGTTGATGAAGCAGTCCCGTTGGCCAGACCCAAGCAGTTGCAGGGTCGTACTATTACCCAGCCGTTGCCCAGCCGCTGCCCAGCCGATTCCCAGCCGATTACCCAGCCGTGACGGCCGTGCCCAGCCGACATATATTCGTTATTTACGGCATTATTCTGAGGAATTACAACTATTAATGCATTCTGTTATAATATTTATACAATTCTGCTTTTATCTAGTATATTTTCAGGTAAATATCGCGTCCCGAGTGGCCCGTATTCGTCGATTCATTCTACCACGCATAAAACTTCGAGAATCAAAGATGGCGGCAGAATTTCAGCATGGGGTGAATGTAAAAACTGGATCGACTCGACTTTCCTGAAACGGAACGGGATTCAATACAGTCCAACATCGGATTATATACACTAGAAATAGCAAAGAGATAATTCTTTGTAGAATGCAGTAGATTTTATGACTCAATAAAATATTTCAATGGGAGTGCAAAAGACGAATGTAATTTAATTCCTTTTACTGAATGTTATAGAAAAATAAATATTTTTTTTCTTTTCTTTTCAAACGACATTGTGTCATCGCAGGTCCTCCTATCTGAACAAACATATAACGATGTATGTCTTTTCAATTGCATAAGTTACGATATTGTAAGCGACTAATTGAAGAACAAATAACGTTCATTCCAGGACGTAAACAAAGGTAATATATGAAAAGAAGTGACCGCTCGTTACAATAAGCCGTGCTTGTTTCTTCTGAATTCCCCGGATCGTAATTTTTCAGAGGAACAAACAAATAATCAGCAGGGAAATAATAACCCGAAAAAAGTTCAAAGAGCATTTTGTCCAAAAGTAGCGGTAACACATGAAAGGAATCGTACGCTCCGTTAGAACAAGCGATCCCGTGGAGAAGCCATGCTCGTTCTCTCTGGCACACATATTATTATACATTGTTTGATTCGCACCTATAAATTAATCAGCAGGGATGTAACCCGAAAAAAAAAGTTCAAAGAACGTTAGAACAAGCGACCGCGTGGAGAAGCCATGCTTGCTCTTTTGGACACCCGTATTGTGACATATTGTTTGGTTCGCACCTAGACAATATCCATGTATGCACCTTATCATTGGTTAAGAATTATACTTACCGTACTTTTCTATATAAACGCAAGTAAAATATCGTCATTATCCATTCTCCAATATCATCTATAAATCATCCCAACCTTGAATCTACTTTTGAAATATGTCAGCCAAAATTCTTATTGCGGGTCACTCCCAGACCAAGTATTTTGACCAATATATAGACGATCCACGCTTTGATATCTTCGCGCAGTCTGGCCTGAAGATCCAGGAAATGTGGTCGAGAATTGGAGAACGGGTGAAAGACTATTCGGTAAGAAAACAGATTGACGTTACATAAATTGATTACGTTTTTATAATTTTTATTGAAGACGTTAATTTAGAAAAAAAGGCTAGATAATTACAACAATATATAAAAACTGGGTCCTTAAAATTTTCAATAACATATATAAAAAACTTGATCATTACTGTTTTCAACAATTTATATGGTGAATGTTAAAACAAATTCATTTTCGTATTTCAGGTTATAGCCTTCCATATTGGAGCTAACGACCTCGGCGACAACACCTGCGAGACGGTACTTGGGAACTACCAGACATTGGTCGAAAATGTCTGGAAACAAAATCCTAGGTGAGTTATTATTTGCAGTATATGAGTAATATTGACACATTAGTTTAACAGTAATATTCTTAAAATTATATCACTAATTCTCATAGACGCGTGAGGACTATCCATAAACCTCTTTTATTTCTATTTTCAGTGCTACAGTTTTGGCCAGCGGTATATTACCAAGGGGTCAGAATTATTTCCCTGGAAGGGAACTCAGCAACTCTTTCCTGGCATCGTTCAACGAGAAAGCCAGGATCATCAACGCTACCCTTTCAGATGTCGCCAAGGAAATGAAGCAGCTAATATATGTCGACCACGATGCGTTCCAACGACATGGCTCCATCCAACGTCATCTGCTGAGCAAGGATGGTCTACATTTGAGTTTCACGGGGACACAACATGTGGTGAACCGGATTGTATCCGTTGGCAGGGTAATGCTGCGACGACACCCCGAGAACCGTCCCATACCCATACCCACCTCAAAACCGGTCAACATCAAGCCCGGGCCGTATTTGCAGGCATTGCTTAAGGTGGGCATTGTTCTTGTCAAACATTATGTCGCTTCTTTAATTAAACATCTACGTAGACAATGTGAATTTTTACAAATTTTACAAATGTGAAATGCCATGTGCTCATTCAATAATATTAATTTCCTTTTTACAGGAGCCAACAAATGTGTTTCACATCCACAGAGATTCAGTTGGCTGCAATTTACGGCGAAGGGAAAAAATATTTCAACATTAAAATGCCCACAGTTCAACAACAACCAAATAGTTATGATTGTGGTTTATTTGCAATTGCAAATATGGTAGAATTTTGCCATTCAGGTTACACCGGATCAGAAAATATATATTACGATGTAGATTTATTTAGGCCTCATCTCGTTCATTGTTTAGAAAAAGGAAAATTTGAACCATTTCCGAAATGTCCTGACGGCTCAAAAAGTATTCTAAATTTTACAGCAAATATCAATGTTAGGATTTATTGTCATTGTGCGTGTGGTTTGCCCGATTGTTTTGATGATATGGTGGGATGCGAAGCAATGAAAGGCAAAAGACATTGCAATGTCTGGAAACACAAGTCCTGTGCTGGACAAACTGAAGACTGGTTTTGTGACCAGCACAACTAGCCTCCACCCACCTATATCATGTTAAAAATATTTATATAACTTCTCACAATTGAACAATGTATCATTTCATCATTATTATTCAATTATTATTATTGTTATTATTATTATTATTCAATTATTATTATTATTATTATTATTATTATTATTCGATTATTATTATTATTATTCAAATAAAACAAAATACAACCAAGTCCGATGTTTCATTCATTCACTCTCTTACTGAAATGTGTTTGTTGTATTGAATCCCGTTCCGTTTCAGGAAAGTCGAGTCGATCCAGTTTTTACATTCACCCCATGCTGAAATTCTGCCGCCATCTTTGATTCTCGAAGTTTTATGCGTGGTAGAATGAATCGACGAATACGGGCCACTCGGGACGCGATATTTACCTGAAAATATACTAGATAAAAGCAGAATTGTACAAATATTATAACAGAATGCATTAATAGTTGTAATTCCTCAGAATAATGCCGTAAATAACGAATATATGTCGGCTGGGCACGGCCGTGACGGCTGGGTAATCGGCTGGGAATCGGCTGGGCAGCGGCTGGGCAACGGCTGGGTAATAGTACGACCCGCAGTTGGGTGGTATAGCGATGAAGTGTGATGTAGAGCACCAGGACCAAGTATTAGTCGATTATCAAGAGGGAGATCCAACAGAGTCAAATGTGGCAGGTCCTGAGATAGACTATCAATATATGGGAGTTCTGAACCCGAAGAAAGGCCATGAGAGATACGGGAAGAACCCCGGATCGAGATAACCCGTGGAAGTTTCCAAACTACACTATTAAATGACAAAACGACACTCGTGATGCAGGAGTACAGATGGACCCAGGCAACTTCTTTAATTGACATCCAAGGTTTCTGTCTATCTGGGTATTATGTGAACGACTTGGAACGTGAATAATTTTTGAGATATGTAAGAGGCCGTGATCCTAACCTCCAGCTCCTGTATCATGGTTAAATACTCAAGAGGAACCATCACATGGAACCCTTTTCATCAGCAGCCCCAGTGCTGTATCGATAGGAGTATATTTTTCTTAGATGACAATGTGTGTTGTGCAGAAGGTCTACGATTTACCAATCATCACTGCCCCACTGAAGGACAAAATCATTCAACTAAGTCATGATATCTCTGCAGAGGGACATCAATTCATTGATCGTACCACACCCGAAATCAATCAGAAGCACTAATGGTACGGGATGTCCTGTGATATCAAACCCCTTCCGATGACGATTAAACGAAATGTAATCTTGGTAAGGGTGGATCAGTTCACCAAATGGGTGGAGTGTATCCCACTCGCATCCCGGACCGCAGATGAGACGGTTCGAGCTGCTATAGATTAGTTTTTAGCAGCTTTGTTTTTCTACTCCTAGGCTTCATCGATCAGGAGAGTAATTTTGACAGTAAACTGTTTCGAGCTGTGTGTGACAGGTTGCAGATCCATAAGGCCAGGACAATAACCTACAGGTATTCGGCTAATGACCAAGTCGAACGGTATAATCGTACCTTATTGGTGCTGTCCGGTGTTATGTAAAGTAAGGCCCAAAACCAACGGAATCAACATCTAGCTCAACTCTCATGTGCCCTTTGCTCGTCTGTCAATAGCTGAACTGATTTCACGCCCAATAAGCTAGTGAGGAGGCGTGAGCTTAATCAACCGGCGGATGTCATGTTTCGTTCAGCGGACCAAAGACCAAATAGCTCCAGTGTTGACGAATATGTAGGTGACAGAGGAGGAGATCCTTTCTGCTCACGACGTCGATGAAACTTGAAGACAACTCAGGCGAGAATAAAGAGGAACTATGACCTCAAAGCCTTGGGGGAAATCTTATAAAGTGGGTGACCTCGTATACGTACTTGATACAGCTAGTGTCAAAAGGAAGTGGCACAAATTGACTCCGCCCTGGAAAGAACCGGGGATTATCGTGGAGAAGTCGATATTTTCTTTGTATTAGGTGAAGACCAGAAGCATGATGAAATCAGCCAATCATGACATTAAGCATATGTGTGGACAGAGAATTACGCCTTGTATTGTTGGCCTCCAAAGGAGTTTGAAAAAAAAGACACAGGAGGCCAATGTTTCCACCAGCAGAGGATCCTACTGCACAAGCGTCTGGTCCGTCATTCATAATTCAGCCGTCGTCCATTAGAGAATATCCGCGTCCATAATCCAAAGACCTATTCCATATTCCATATAACAGTATTAGCACCAAATTCAAAAAGACAATCATAGTATACATAAACATAGACTTGTTTCCTGCAAGAGAGAAGCGGTCAACAGTTTTCAATGATGCCGGCAAGACATCATGATGTTACAAAAATATCAAATCCGTATCGCTGATCAGTATTCTTAATCCAAAATATTCGTTGTAAAGTCGTCATCTAAAGAATGATGTATCTCAGTCACGCTTTGATTGTGACTGTTCATATGAGTACCATGAGGATATTGAAGTACATGGGTTCATACGGCCCCTAGCCCCGGGTTAAGCGGAATTAGACACAAATTACGAAACGTAACGCCATAGATCTTGCACGCTACTGTCGTATTTTGCTATCAGCGGGCGATGTGTATCGCCAAATTTGATAAACTTTGAGTGGAGGCGCTTGATGGTGTAGCCCTGTTTTATAAGTTTCTGCAACAATGTTTTATGACGTTGATTAAAATCGTCACAATTAACACAGGATCTAGCAAATGCTACTAGGCGTGATATGTATACGCCATATGCAGGTCCCACTGGAATATTACTGTCCAGAAAGGGATAGTTTACGATGTCGAAATTGTAATCATCTCTTTTGTCATACAATCGACGAGAGAGAAGGCCCGCTTCATTTTTATAGAGATATAGATTTAAATATGATGTGCCTGTAGGGTTAGCTGTAGTTTCCTTCAAATCAAGTGAAGGTGGATATATATCCTTCACTGCATCATTTATATAGCGATTATCCACAGTGAGAAGATCGTCTATATAGCGTTTGGTGAATGATCCATTATGGTTGCTGTATTGATCCATTATGATCCATTATGGCTGCTGTATTGAATGGTATCATGGTCAGTGTGTAAATCTCACCCCCTCGCAGAGAAGGACATATATTTAGGTTAACCTTGTTAGGTGACCAGTTTCTCACTTCTCACTAGCTCTGAAACTGAGCGCTCAACTCCCTCGAGTTCTAAACGTTTATAGTATGCATGTTGTAACCCTTTTCTGTTCAGGTGGCAGGCAGACATGGACTACAGTGGTTCGGAACGTTGGAGTCCTAAGAGATCATAGAGACGAGACGATTGATCAGGGTGGAGGGGTGAGGTGTAAGGCCACACGCTAGCACCCACAAACAAACACGCCTTCGCCTGGCAATGCCAAGTGTGGTAGATACATTAACCATTAACATTCGTAGGAATTAGAATTATCCTTTTGTTTCATTCCGATTTTTCTGTATGAAATAAAACACCAGACAACTTCTCGCGCATCCTACCTTAATATCAGACATGCAATTTTATACAGTTCTAAAGTAAGCGATTGTTACCTGTGTAAAAGGTTCACGTGTAATAATACCGCTCTTTTTTCATGACGCATGAACACTATTGGCCAACAATTCTTCAGTCACAAATCGGTTGCAGCAAAGAGAGATGCTGGAAGCGTACTCTCGAAGGAAAGTGCTCTGAAGTCCTTCGAACTGCCATATAGTCACTCCGCGATCTCAACGTCCTCTGCCGAATCCCAAGGTCCAAGGCTAACGGTCACTCACTCACGCATTTACGGCCATCATTTACGCCCTATGTTTTTCCGTTCACATGATAACTGTAGAGAGAATTATGTTTTCATCTGGGGATTCTCTAACAATATAAAGACAAGCTACAAGGCCCAGTCCTCCATTTCAGCAAATATTAACGTTTCTGCTGTTTCAGTTGAACTTCTTTCATCTGACGTAACTGGTAGGCAAGAAATTCCTCGAGTAAGGCGAGCATAAAAACAACAGTGACCAGTATAGCTTGTTAACTTCAGCACCCAAAGAAGCACTGCTTGTCTACCAGCTTGTCTTTGTCAGAGAATCCCCAGATGAAAACAGAACCAAGAATCAGTACGGTTCAGATGTACGTACGACACCAGATAAACTTTCTACATGAGGGCTTTATGAAAACTGCTGAAAACACAAAAATGACATTTGTTAACAATTTTGCGTAAACTGGGCCATGTGTATTGCGAAATACAGAAAAATTTATTTATTCTGGCCCGTAACTAAAAATTTCATCTAGCCTCCACTAAAAAAACTGTGCAAACATGTGGGGTGATAGAGGCCAGGTGCTGCCGGCAAATACAACCGGAAGAGAAAGAATTATTGAGAGTAAGTATCGAACCTATGACCACTCCTAACCGTGAGGCTATCTTTCCACCCTTTAGATATGACGGCGTATAGATCATTTAATTCAGTAACATGCTTTACAGTCAATTCGAGATCTCTGTTGCAGTGTGTGCTGCCAGTTTTTAACTCGGTATGGAATTGTGTCCCCTCTCCCTTCTCCCTCCTCTCCCGCTCAGAAACATTGAGTACCGGTATATCAAAACCCACCGGTAATTTACATATATCCTAGTATCAACGATTGCGCGCTTTTGCATGATGCAAAACATCACTGAACCACCAATGGTCCATCTTTCCTGTAAATCTCACGAAAAAAGGAGCAAAATAGTGAGTCTGGGTGACGGTGTGAATACAAGCTTACAATACGATCTTGCTCACTTGCTCTTGGCGCTGGTCCTTTCGTATACGTTCCTATGTGAAAGTGACAGACCTATTTCGACCTGCACTGAACCATATTGATACTGATCCAGTTAATCTTAGGTTTATGTCAAATGTGTCACTGTGACAGATGACAGCTTGATTGTGCCAATTAATTCTGACTTAATTGATAAACTTAATTCGGCCTTCCGGTGAGGAATCATTTTGAGTAGGACTCGATCTGCCCCATTTTCGAACCATTACCGTGAGGCATGCGAACACTACCAGGTTCAGCAGGCAAAGAATCACCCCGAGGTAGACAAACCACATTTCCGAGTAAGCATGTATAAGGGCACCCAGTATCAGTGGGTTTACCATGGCCCCCGTAGTTGACGCCATGATTATGACGGCGTAGACTTTCCCGGTGACGCCCATGATTCGCTGATCAACGAACGTGACTCCAGCGGCGAATAAACTGGCCACGAATACTCCAAAAAGCACTGTGCACACCCATATCAACTCGGCATGCTTTTCTGCCCCGAAGAGAAAGGCAAAGACCACGCCGGTGAGGGCAACGAAGTCAATGGCGATGATTTTCCAGGGAGTCAGAAACTTCGCTTCTATAATCCCGAGAAACCTACCAACGGAGAAACCTACCCAATATGCTGACATGAGCTGCGCCCCGAGGGATTTGGTCCAATTTAAATGCTTCACAACAAAAGTCATAAGAAAGTTTTGTATCAGAGTTTCGCTGGCCACAATGAGGATATAGTACATCACAATGGCGATTAGAAATGATACGCGCAAGCGGAGAGTCAGATTATTCCTCTCGCCGCCACTCGCTGACGTGGCTGTGTCTTTGGCCAGTTTACTGGCGGTGTACTTTTCGACGAAAGTGCGTCTATCCGTGATGGACATCCCCATCAAGGTGAAGCCGGAAAACACCGTAATCACACCGATTATAAGATAACCACTGTGGACTTTAGTTGCCCCGTAGATAAAACCAGTCTCCGTGTTGTTAATCCAGATACTGTCAGAGCTGCCAGGAACAGTTCCATGGGTTGTGACTGTTTGATTGAGAACCCTGGTCATGGAGGATGATATTATACGTGTTGCCAGGAAGGGTCTCATAATGACAGGGGCCAGAATTCCACCGACTGCGAAAGCAAAATGTAAGGCCTGTTGGTAAGGTCCTCCCTTCTCCTTTCCCCATATTCTTTGGACAACAGCGCCGACTCCTGTCAATTACAAATGATTATAAATTAACAAGTGGCTAACAAGATATTCAAACAGTATTGGGGATAACGTGCCCATCTAGCGATATAGGCACCGGAATAAGCGGCCCGACGGACTTTCGGTAACATATAGAGCAAAGAGAAAAATTATGTTGGAATATACGTACAGTCTTCACTAAAATGGTTGGTGCATCAGCAAAGATTACAAACTTGGATACATGGTTCCGTGAATGTTTCTCGCGTAAATAGAGAATATTGAAGTGAATGATTTCTCATTTTGTTGAGTTTTGATTTACAGTTTACTGTCTCGGAACTCCAGTTGTAATGTTCCAACAGGAACTTCGTTTCACTGATGCGTGCACAAATCCAGGGAACGCCAGTGTGAATTAAAAGCGATTTTTTTTCAGGATATAGTGGTAATAGTTATCTTTCCGTATTTGAAGACGGGTTGATAGCGCATTATATATTGTTGTCTGATCCACAATAAGCTGAGTTTCTACATGGAAAGCGACTGTATGCTCGCTAAAATTAAAGACAAGGGCAATGTAGCGATGATACAATAACCCTATCGTGTCATCTGATGGAAACTAATGAACTATGTGACCGTTATATTGAAGACACGACCTGAACTATCTTATTCAGGACACATCTCTGAGGCTCGATACCGACCAAGCGCTTCATTCTCTAACACGTTTACCAGTCACAAAACTACAATCGTAGTTATTTGCACAGAGGGCAAACCTTGAGGACGAAAGGTTCACTTTTACGGGCAGCAAGCCTGTAGAAGAAGGGCTGCTATTCAACTAATCTGGATATTGTCCCATTCTGTTACAAACGTATCTCCTTACAGTTGTCACTACTACACAGGCCAGTATCTTACACAAGTGTTCTTGAGTTTCAAACCTTGATACTTCAGGGGTCTGGAGTCAAATAAATATCTCCCTGGACACATGTACATGACATATCTCCCTGGACACATGTACATGACATATCTCCCTGGACACATGTACATGACATATCTCTCTGGACCGGTACGTCATAGAATCTGCTACACATGGTATGGTACTGTACAAGCACTACAGGTCAAAGTCATAATCATTGACGTCTCGTGTCTGCTAGATAATGAGAATATATGACAGGCCGTCTGAGAGGTTTCACACTGCTGTTGGTGGCGTGCTCAGATCAGTCTGCATCCCTCCGTTTCATTCCGTCACAGCGGTCTGAGATATTCCAACAAAGTTTATATAGCCAAATATACAACATGTTGTTTGAAACACAACCTCGCACGTCCTAATCACGCGTGCATTTCATTTCCAAGTCAAACAGCCGGATTTCACTGGTTCAGCGCGTTGGTACGCTCGTGCACCGAAGCTGACAAGCGGCGCTTGAGTTGACCTACATTTCGTGAAGGCAGGTGAGTGAATGCTCATATTTGTTCTTTATAAATGTGACGGAGGGTGTGTGCTCGAGATCGTTTAATGATACTTTGTATATAAGCAAGACAGTTTCCAATGGAGTTAGCGGAGTGCATTAACGAATGCAGAACCTATGGATAAGGTAAACGTATCCCGCAAAAACTGCCACTAATCTGCATACATTGGGTACACACTGTCCATGGGACGAAGATGAGTCTTATTCATTTGAGGGCAAAGGTCAAGGTAACTTGGGCATCTGCAAAAAACGCCAAATCGTTATGGATTGGTACCAACTAATGGGTATACCTTGACCATATAGTCTCCCTAAGATTAGCTCTGTGGAAAACTTTGACGAAGCATTTGATCCCTGAGTTCGTCAGAGCGCATTTTTCTACGTGCCCATGCGAATGAAAGCGGTGTTTGTGGAAATAACGTTCATAATCCCGCATCAGTGTCGACCAAGTCATGTGATAACGTCAGTCGGTGACATTCGAAGCAGAATCTCAACATATTAAGACGAGCAGACATAGACCACAGTGAGACGAGAATGTATAGCTATCGTCGCTTTATCAAGAGAGATGTGCGCTCAATTCGCATTGACTCTCCATGGAGTTGCATAGATTAATGACAGGGAATATGTATTAGAATATTCCCAGAGATGTTGGTATATTACTGATCAAGGCTTAACTAGGTGCTGGGTAAGCCTTTAGAAATTGACGTTCTGTCCGAAAAAAATCGCAGAATAATTTCGACTTTGCCAAGAACGCTTTTGTTGGTCCGCGTTTGGAAATTTACCAACCATTTTGTCTGACTATACTATACAAATGGACAAAAATGTATAGCTATGGATAATTAGTAGGCACAGAAACATAATGATTGACAGCTAGAATGGTACACACGCCGAGGCGATAAGAATGTTGACTCTGGCGAGAACTTTCGAATCAACACAGGAAGCGCTGATACAAAAAGATATCTAAATATCATCATATCGATTAACGGTATTTGTTTGGCAATAAACAGAATATCAAACCACTAAAAACCTTTCAGTTTCAACTTTGGATTGTTGCATTATTATTTTTTTTAGTAATACATATTGCATTATATATACGGTACATAATATATAATGATACGTTGAACAGACAACGTGATTAAACAGTAATTTGAGTCAAAAATGGTAAAAACAAGTGGTGCGATACATGGAAACGTACCTATGAAGACGATCCCCATTGCTGCCCCTTTGACACAGTTAACGAAGGCCATCAGACCAATCATGGAACAATACGGGACGATGATGTTGAGAACACCGGACGCAATGACAGACGTCATGAGGATGGGTTCAGCATGGTAACGGTCGTACAGAGGTCCTGCTCCAGCGCCGCTTATGAGGATACCCAGATATTGGGTAGTGAAGTAGATAGAACCTTGCTCTACATTAGTACCCGTGATTTGAAGGAGATCCAGGAAAGCTGGTCCACCCAGTCCTAGTAGAAGACCCTGGGAATAAAAACTCAGACTGATCAAGAATACATAAGCGTTGGCTCCACTGATTAACTGGGATAATACAGGAGGATCAACCAGACAGACACTCTATATTATAGAGTGAGTAATGATTTAACCAGTGAAACCAACCAAAAATTAAATTAACCAAAAAAGTGTTCATATGAACTAACCAATGAAAGGAACTGAGAGGGTGTTATTTTGAAGCCTTGATATATATATATATATATATATATATACCACAGATGTGGGTTACCCGCCTCTTAGCTAGGGCTTCTTTGAGAACATGTTATTCCAATTGTTGGCTGCATCAATAACCTCACAGTTCAACAAATGTAAATAACTAAAGTGGATTACTGGCCTTGCATTTGCGAGTTGTGCGCATTTGGAAGGAGACGTGGAATTTATCTGGTCCAATATATCAAGATTGTATGTACTCCGTACAATCATGGAGATTATTAGTAAGCCCTAAGGTGTGATGGTGACCTGAGCAACCACCGTCGATCAAAGAATTTACGCTGTGGATATGGCCTAAATTTACTGTTGCATTGTCTTTATTCCTTCACAGCCCGATACATGTATACTTTCAATAAAGTAGAATAACATTTGCTTCAATATAGTTATATTAGGGATAGTCATTCAATAGTTATTAAATATAATGCAAACACATGTGAATTCTTGAGTGGAATAACTGCAATTTCATGACAATTTAAGGATAGGGACAATATGAAATTTTGATAACTATGGGCAGTGGTCATTGCCTATTCATTGGAGAATACCATTGTGCGAATGGTCTGTAGTTAATTGGGATGGGCATGTATTTTGGGGTATCAGGGGCGAGGGGAGGAGGATTGGGTGATCTAATGACAAGAGCCGATAGGAGAATAATTTAGTCCCAGTACATACCATAGAAGCGTGTGCGAAATACACGAGAGAGGTCCGTACTAAATTCTGAAAGAATTCCTTCTTCTTCAAGACAGGCAGACCTGGCTGCTCACATACTTCATACACAATTTCTTCATCCTCGAGACCTAGGATATTCCCCAGTTTGTTTCCCTCCATTATGTTCGCCAAGCTATTTTCAAATGACTACATGCACAGCGTGGGAAATGAAGGCTTCATAACATACGGTGTTACATTAGCTAAGCCTTATGACCAGGTCAGACGACTGTCAACTTCGGAAATGCGTGATCTATGAGCTGCCGTTTATGACAATATTACGATTCACGCTATATATATATATATATTGGAAAATAGAAAATATGGTGATACTGCGTGAATATGGCGTGAATTGGGTCGTTATATAGGAAATGTTGTTATAATCATAGTTAAAAAATATAAGTTGCTTTTATATGGCAAACTAAAGTGCTTTTTATTCCGAATCGGAAATTCTATTTCCGATATCGGAAATTGAATCCCCGATATCGGAAATTGCAATTCCCGATATCGGGAATTCTATTTCCGATGTCGGAAATTAGTATTTTTCATATCGAAAATACAGAGTTAATTCCCGATATCGGAAATTCAATTCCCGATATGGAAAATTCAATTTATTATTGTCACTGAATTTCCGATATCAGACATAAAAGCTCTGGAAGCTTTACGAAAACCAACCTTGCAATTTCCGATATCGGAAATTCAGTGACAATTTCCGATATTGGGAATTGTCTCCGAATTTCCGATATCGGAAATTGCAATTCTCGATATCGGAAATTCAACTTCCGGTATCTAAAATTTTAATTACCGATATCGAGAATTCAATTTCCGATATCGGAAATTGAAGGATATGAATTTACGATATCGGAAATTTTAATTCCGATATTGGAAATTTCAATTCCGATATCGGAAATTCAATTTCCGATATTTCTTGAATCATAGTTTTATCATATATTGTAACATTTGTGGCAATGTATATGAAATGCATCATTTATATAGAAGTAAAATACCAACTAGCTAGCTATTTTATAAATATATACGAAGAGTGGTGTAATTATATAAACTCTACATTTGCTCAACATATACACCGATTGAACTATATAGTGTAAATTAATATATTTATATAGACGGACTGAATAAGGCATATTTGACGGAAGACGCTTAACGGATATGACAGGCGGAAATATGCTGTGAGCATGCCCGTTGTGCTGGCGCAAAGCATTGCAGTTCCACTTTGCCGATAACAGTGGTCAGTGCCAAAAGCAAATGGATACATCTGGGTACAAAAAAGCTGACCTATCCCAAAAATCTCCGCGTGACAGCTACCTTCACGTGATCCAATCGACTCATGCGGGGTGACATGCTTTGCATGTGATCGACAGGGAGCGATGCACGTGTTACACTTTAATTCCTCTTCTACCTTTGTCATACTATACTTTGTAAACTGAGTTGTACAATAAAGTGATTGATGTACTTGAAAGTATGTGTACATGGTGGGTTGATCATTATTGTTCAGCATCATCTGATAAACAAGAAACGGACAAGCGGACAGCAAGCAGGCGCATGCAATAACGGTATAATTTACGCAATTCGTTGTGTTTTTCCGCGTTTGGTTGATATTAATCCAGCATTATACAGCGGATCCAGGAATGTCCGCATGGGTTGGGAGTTAAGGTTTCAACGCGAGGAATACGCACCGAATGGCATGAATGGGGTCCGGGCATGCCGCGACGGAAATTTGTTAAATTCTATACTTCATGTACCGCACTCTGGTGCAGTCAGAAGGATGTTAACAAGTATTAATGAGGGCAAAAATGTTCCACGATTTTCACCTTGAAAAGGGGGAAATATGACAGAATTAAACATTTTTACATCGTATCCAAAAGTTGATTTTTTTCTTCATAAATCGATGTGCATAGATTCACACTACTGGCAAAGAACTTTAAATATTAATAATGTCTGGGGTCCCCAAAGTGTGAGGAAGCATGTCGGAAAAGGAAAAAAGTTAAGACATAAATCTGACTATAAGACAGAAATTCCCATGGGTTGAGTTTTAGAAGCCGAAAACTATCCACATCATAAAACTGTCTTCCAGAAAGATTGGTCATTGAACATTAAGGATAATTAGCGGCCGGTATTGCAGCTTGGAAGGCGAGGTCCTCCACATCAACCGGTTGGCTTTGCCATTTATGAAATCTTTAATTGAAACTAATGTTCTTACTATGAAGAAGATGTGGGAAGCATAAATACGCTTTTACCGAGATAGAATGTTCGTCATGTCGAGTTTCCGATGGTGCATCTTGAAATATATGCAGTACATATCATCTTGGAGTATTCAGCTCTAAAAGCTTTCTTGTTTCCCTCTCGAGTTACGATTTCGGCTCTAGAAGATCGGCCACAAATTTGACAATATATAATAAAACCATCCCTTATTTTGTAACTTTCAACATAACATTTTCTATTTTACCACCGAATTCACGCCATATTCATTCATTATCACCATATTTTCCATTTCCCAATATATAACATGCTACTAATATTGTCATAAACGGCACCTCATAGGGATCCACGATAAGCAGGGCTCTGATATGAATGAATGAATGATTTATTTGCTACTGGAGGTCGAACTGATACAATTCAGTGAGTACACAACGCCTGACCCTGACATGCACATTAATTGGGCACATGAGAGATAAACTTATCATGGAATTCAATATTTCATACAATATCTGAATACAACGACTAGAATAGGCCTAGATCAATTGTTGAAAAAATCCCAACTAATACTACATTATGAACTTGTCTAGAATCCAACAACTTTTACTACAAAGATGACCTTGTAAATCTTTGGATTGTAGGTAAAAATGCCTTCGATCAGTACTTTCTCTAAAGAATTTAGATAGTCAATTACAATGTCTTGGGTTGTCGTTGGTCATTAACCAAGATAATTTCGCCTTTTCATCAAGGCTTGCAAACAGGAGGCACTGTCTTTGTACAGCATATAATACAGTCGCTCTGATGGAGGCAAACCGCGTTCAGCGTAAAAAAATCTTCGTCCTACATTTCTTGATTATTACACACGATACAAATTCTACTTTGGGGTAGATTTATTGCCCTCGTAACGCCCCTTTTATATATTTAGTTCTTGGGCACTAATACAAGCGTCTAGTCCGCCATTCAATATTCAGCCGTCGTCCTTTGAAGAATTTCCGCGTCCATAATCCAACGACCTAATTCATATAATAGCATTTGCACCAATTTAAAAAAATAAATTATAGTACGCCAGGTTAGGGCGATCCCGCTCTCTAAATGGAGGTAAAAAAGATCGTTTTTGCTCAATAACATTTGATTCCTCCTTAACAAATGCATCAAAATTTCAGGCGCATTGATTTATCTATTGTTCCAGGTCATAACATTAATTTGCCATGTGAAGAACCAGGCAATGTTGTTTAAACACCGCGAAGGATGTTTGGCCTATTATTATGCAAATTAGATAGATGACAATTCGCTTTTTACTACCATTTAAAGCGAATAGATATGTCTGTATGCGCCTCAAGAGAATTTTGCTGAATTCATTGTGTGAACTGATTTATTGAGCGAAAACGACCCTTTTAACCTCCGTTTTAGAGAGCGGGATCCCGTGACCTGTATACGTAACGTTAGACTAGTTGGCATCAGATCACTAATAATTTTGTTACTTGTTATATATTAGCATAAAAAATCACAAAAAATTCGAAAAACTACTGTGAAAGTTTTGACAGGAGTTGACCATGGAAATTTCATATTCCCGCCACTGACAGCTCATTGGTGCTACCGAATGTCATTCAATTTGTGAATTTTCTCACCCCTCATTGGTCATCCACCATGCTTTTTCCAAAGTGGCCCAAATCAACACCAGGAAGTACAGTTTGAAGCCTCATCTGCAAGTTGAAATATCAGATGTATCAGAAATGCTGAAAAATCGCAGTTCATAAAATCCATAAAGATCTGCTCTCAAATTTCTAAGCAATGTAGGCACTAGTAGTGTATAAACGTTAAATTGAGTCACATTTCACCCGGATGTAGAGGTCATTTGAGGAGGAAACGAGGAGGTGACAGCCAATCAGAAGCGAGTAAAATTTGACCTCAGAAATTTGCATATGACGTCACTGGCTCGGCGTTCTATGGATGTGTGTGTACAAAATGGCGGCGTGTGTGGTGGTCAAAATGGCGGCGTGTGGGACCAAGATGGCGGCGCAAGGGAGCAAACGAGGCGGTGGGGAGGTCACGGGGAGAAAAACCCCTCACATTACCCTCAAAAAAACCTCTAAGCCATATAATAATAATAAACATAATCTATAGGTGTTGTACCATGTTAATAGGATCAGTCTAGCATCTGTACTGTCCCGTGTATCTCCGCAGAAAATCAACAAACAAAATGGCGGCTCCAGGATGGTGTGGGGACGCCCTTTCCACATCACGGCGTCGATCCTAACCATAGCGCCATCTGCACACACTAACGCAAGAAAGACAACTCGTGTGGCCCAAGGGTATGGAAATAGCCGTTTTGGAGCTAGGGGAGTTACTACTGGTCCAGTGGGGTCGAGTGATGTATCAATGTGAAGCCCATGTGAGGGGGCATCTGACTGGACTAGCGGCTTGGGCGTTGTCACCATTCTGCGCATGCGCGGTGGCCCAAGGGTATGAAAATAGCCGTTTTGGAGCTAGCGGAGCTACTAATGGTCCAATGGGGTCGAGTGAGGTATCAAAGTGAAGCTTATGTGAAGGGGCATCGGATGGGCTGGGTGTGGGGTTGACATAGCGTCATTCTGCGCATGCGCGGTGGCCCAAGGGTATGAAAATAGCCGTTTTGGAGCTAGGGGAGCTACTAATGGTCCAATGGGGTCGAGTGAGGTATCAAAGTGAAGCTTATGTGAAGGGGCATCTGATGGGCTGGGTGTGGGGTTGACATAGCGTCATTCTGCGCATGCGCGGTGGCCCAAGGGTATGAAAATAGCCGTGTTGGCATGTAGGGGAGTTACTAATGGGCCGATGGAGTTGTATGAGGTATCAAAGTGAAGCCTTCGTGAAGGGGCATCTGATGGGTTGGGTGTGCGGTTGACATAGCGTCATTCTGCGCATGCGCGGTGGCCCAAGGGTATGGAAATAGACGTGTTGGGAGCTAGGGGAGCTACTAATGGTCCGATGGGGTCGAGTGAGGTATCCAAGTGAAGCTTATGTGAAGGGGCATCTGACTGGACTAGCGGCTCGGGCGTTGTCACGATTCTGCGCATGCGCATAGACGTTTTGGGATGTAGGGGAGTCCCTAATGATCCAATGGGGTCGAGTGAGGTATCAAAGTGAAGGGTCATCTAATGGGCTGGGTGTGCGGTAGGAATATCATTCTGCGCATGCACAGATGCAATGCGGAGCTCTCGTCCAATCAGAAGCGAGTATTTCAAATCCGCCACGGAGCTCTCGTCCAATCAGAAGCGAGTATTTTGACCCGGTGCATTATGGGACATATCCAAGATGGCGGCACGTATGTTCAAGATGGCGGCACATCCGGTGTCGAAAACTGACCATTTTTGTCGGGATGTGGTCACCTAGTGTCGAAAACTGGACCCTTTATGGGTCCCGCTAGACGTGTTGGAGCTAGGGGAGCCACGAATGGTCCAATGGGGTCGAGTGAGGTATCAAAGTGAAGCATTCGTGAAGGGGCATCTGATGGGCTGGGTGTGGGGTTGAACTATCGGCAGTCTGGCCGTAGTATAGAAATAGACGTGTTGGGGTGTAGGTGGGCCCCTAGTGGGTCGATGGGATCGAGTGAGGTATCCATGTGAAGCCTAGGTGAGGGAGTTACACTAGGGTGTCGTTTCCATTCTGCTGCGCAGGTCACCTGGGGGTTGTGACGTCACTTCCGGGTTTTTCACTAAAACTACCTCCAAACATAGAAGAGTTCCAATGTTTCCTCTTAGACGTCCGTATGTTCAACATCCGGGGTGTTTTTCCGCCCCCGCCCCGGCGCCCCGCAGCGTGCGCGGGTTCTCCGGCAGCAGCGCGCGCGTCATCCCCGGCAGTGCCCGCGCGCGCGGGTCAAAAGGTCAAAGGTCACCTCCAGGTCAGACGGTCCAATGTCCAATGAGACAATGTTGCGGCATCGATATAGTCAGAGCTTGAACCCCAAAAAGGGGATTGTAAATGAACCTGGGAAGGATGGGCAGGTCCATTTGGACCAATCAGCGGTCGAGAAAAAAGAGCCAATCAGCGGTCGAGAAAAAGAACCAATCAGCGGTCGAACAATCAGCCAATCGAACTGGGGTACTCACGGTGTGCTTTCGCTGACGTCCGCGCCTACATCTGGGTTCTTGTACACCCGGGTAATGTTTTTCTGGACATGGATGGGTTACCTTTGGCTCCATTCTAGGCCACTGATTGGCTAATACAGTGTTCAAAGCCACTTTCATGCATTATGCTCATAGAACTTATAGTCATAATCTATACGTGTTGGACGAGTCTCTTCACTCACCGTATACACGTACCTCAATGAAATGCCCGCTCCCAACCTAGACCAAAAACACGTACTTGGTCTGTAGGCTGATTTCATTGGCTCTCTATTTTTACTATAGTGCTCTTGCATTCTAACATTGATGGGTTACATTTTGGTTCCATCCTACACCACTAATTTTCAGTTTGACTGAATCTCCACATTGGGCATTGATGCATAATGAATAAAACACACAAGACAAGGTTTTTTTTGGTGAGATCTCTTTTTGTTATTATTCAGTGAACAACAACAACGTGAGAACAACCACGTGAAAACTGAAGCCCAGAACAAGGGGCTTGTACATTGAAAGAACTGAAGCCCAGAACAAGGGGCTTGTACATTGAAAGAACTGAAGCCCAGAACAAGGGGCTTTGTAAATCTCTTAAGCCCAGAACAGCGGGCGTGTGTACATTGAAAGAACTTTTAAGCCCAGAACGCCTTGTGTACACGAAATGATGTGGGCGGTCTTAAAGTCATAGATTGCTACCACGAGTACATCGCGGTCCTCGGCCTTCGGGGTACTGGGCTGTCAAACATCTGTACGATGGTAGATAAGGTCTTCCCAAATGTCGATGGTACAGGGAAAACAAGCAATATTGTCCGCACACGCCACTGGTCAGGCGCTATAAAACAGGGCTATTCCACCAAGCGCCTCCGCACTCAAAGTTTTCAAATTTGGCGATACATAATGCATGCTGATAGCAAAAATACGAACGTAGCGTGCAAGATCTATGGCGCCGCCGTTTCGTAACTTGTGTCTATCTTCTTAACCCGGGGCTAGGGGCCGTATGAACCCATGTACTTCAAGATCCTCATGGTACTCATATGAACAGACACAATCAAAGCGTGACTGAGATACATCTCTTTTTTTAGATGACGACTCTATAACGAATATTATGGATTTAAGAATACTGATCAGCGATACGGATTTGATATTTTTGGAACATCATGATGTCTTGCCGGCATCATTGAAAACCGTTGACCGCTTCTCTCTTGCAGGAAACAAGCCTATGTTTATGTATACTATGATTGTCTTTTTGAATTTGGTGCTAATACTATTATGTGGAAAATGGAATAGGTCTTTGGATTATGGACGCGGATATTCTCTAATGGACGACGGCTTGATTATGAATGACGGACTAGACGCTTGTACTGCAACGTTTGACTGTTCCAAACACCACGTCTCTGTGCCTTGATCCATGAAGTCTGTTAAATCGGGATGGAGGGGTGGCAGGCCGTACGGGTCAAAATATTCGCCCTGCTGTTCTGTCAAGTACACGGCCACCCAGTGTTCACCGGGCCGATCCATCGGGTCCGTGTTGAGAACGTAAGCAGCAGGATACATACGGTCTAATGGGAACACATCTCGGGCGAACACCCCTTGAAAGACCATACGTGTTCCTGGGTCATTCTCCAGCACGGTGGTTATCTGGTCTGTATCCATGTTTGGTGGCAAAGTCACACAGGACGTTGCGCGCCTTGTCCACTTGAATGATGTTGTCAAACTCGGCGTAGCAGATCACATTGACGGTGGTCGCCAGGGCTCGTGCAAAGTGGGTTTCCAACCGTAAGTTGCCTTGCTTGGCCAGGGCCAGCTGATGGTCGTCCTCTAAGGTGGGGGTTAGATCGAAACAGAACAACGTGTATCCGTTCGCGTAGTGCTCCCGACTGATGAAATTCCCTTCGTCCTGGTTGATTTGACCGGTGGCTGTAAACAGGCTCTGATAGGCTCGAATGAAATTCCTGCGCCCAAAGTTCGGTGTTAAGGCCGTGGCTGGCACCTGCTGTCCATCCACATGCAGGGCCACAAAATTGATGCCGAAATGTTGAAAGTCAAACGGATTTTCTGGGTAGGCTCCGCTGAAACTGGTATTTTCCACACAGGCCAGGATCAATCGCTTGGGTAGTTCCCCCAGGAACAGGTTTTCTTTGTTGGTGCTCATATTTCCAGCAGGCACAGAGAACACTTTGGTTTGTACACGTCGGATAGGGTACTGGGCTGGTTTTGTTTCCAAGGCTTTCATGTGTCCCAATTGAACGGCTTGATTCGGTTTCACTTTTCGGACATACAGCACTGCGTCTTGGATGACAATCTTATAGTCCGCTGCATGCCCCTCTACGTTAGTGGCCATCAAGGCGAAGGTCGGAGGCGCCCGTATCAGTCGGATTTTGATGGGGATCTCGTTCAAGAGGTACCGGTCTTGCATGAACATGTCTGCGTGTAGTCGACCCATCATATCCACCGAGGCACCGTTCGCAGTGAAAGCCTTCCGTTTGTTATATCCCACATTGTCCACCGTGTCCATGTGCTCGGGTGTGTCCTGGTAGAATAAAGCGATTGTCAGCTGAGATTTTTTAGCCTCTCGGCCATACGACAACAATGTCTCGATGTAGGCTCGATAGGGGTACGTGTTGGTGGAGTCACTGATGAGTTTGTCGCTGAGAAAAATATCCACCTGTTGAAACATCGAGTGCAGCCAGAGATTCATCGGGCCCACCGTTGCAGCTTGGACGATTCTGGTGCCATCCCCACTGACCACCTTGGCTTTCACATACAAGTATGTATGGGCTAAATCCACATAGGCCGCATCCGCATTACTGATGGTGAACTCGATGGGCCCGGTTTCGTTGATGCTGGAGAGCGGAAGATGCTCCACCCATAATCCTTGTTCGACACTGGTCTGTGTGGGCGGCACGGTCCACAAATCAAATTCACTGTTGGTGGAGGGGCAGGACTCGGCGTGGATTAAGGACATGTTTTAAGAAAAGATATCCTTTGCCTTCTTCGATGTGCGTTGTCGCTGGGTCGGTCGTCGACTGGTGCGTGGTCTCGGTGGGGCAGCTCTTTTATTCCCTACGGTGCGTTGTGCTTTGGCCACCAAGACGCCTCCCGCTTCTTTGGCCCGCCGTTTCAAGGCTTCTTTGGGTGCCGTACCCCCAAGACATCACCGGCCACTTGCAGTCCACTGCGTATCGCTTGTTTGCCGATTGCTTTCACCCCACGCGTCACCAAGGGCAGGAACGTTTTGACGATGCTGCCGAGTATGCTCCCCAGTCCATGTCCTCGTTGCATGCGTGCACCGCTAAAGACCGGAAAGCCACCCCCGGCCTGTTGGGCATAATAGTCGGCATAGCTGCGTGCATCGCACTCGTAAGGTACTTTCATTATGCAAAGTGGGGAGCACGTGCTTGTCGAAAATGAAGTGTCAGCACCACTTTTCCTCGTTCGAATGCCACCGGTCGTCCTGTGTCATCTCTTATATCCACCGTGATCGTATTGATGTCAGTTTGTCGTACGGGCAAGTAGAGCATGTGGGTGAAACTGTGGGTGACTTGACCTCCATACGTCTTTTTAATGGGGACCACCCGTAACAGAGGTGTGTTGATATCCCCCACGATGTGGTTGTCCACCACGTCCGAGTAGACGTAGAGTCCGTACATACCCGACTTCATATCCATCGGCATCTCGCCATGGTGTTCGGTGGGACCAGCGAACGTCTTTAGATCGAAACCCAGCATTTGCTGTAGGATAGGACTCTCGCCTTGCCGGAGACGATAAGCTCTGCCTTGTCGTTGTGTGCGTTGTAATCGAAGTCCACGTGATTCTTGAAGGGATAGGCTTTGATGGGTTTTGAACTATTCGTGACCTCCCGTAGAGCCTTCTAATGCAACAGTCTTGACAGCCCACCCATGAACTCCTTGGGGGTATCGTATTGGCCTTCGGGCAGGGTGAGTCGGGTGTTTTTGCCTTCGTAGGTCACCTCGTACCACACTTCATTGGCTCGCACGTTGTACCACGAGTAAGGGTATTGGCTATCCACGAGGCCACATTCCCATCGTCCAGGTAAATGCAACGGTTGCGGTAACTGGGTCACGTACTTGGCCACGGTGTTGTCAGCAAACACATCCAGCGAACTGTTACTGGGTAGGGTGAGGTAAAACATGGCGACTGAGCTGTCCTGCTGCTGCTGTTGGTTTTAATAGGTGTTCCAGGCCTTGGGCGGTTGTGTCCGGCGCCGTGATCGTCGCGTTGACTTGCTACGTGTCACGGCTCTGGAGATGTGGGGTGTCTTGATCAAGGATGGTTTTTTAAAGGTCTGAAAAGAAGGTGCCCGTTGTGGTGGTGGAGTTTTGGGGGGTGACTCCGGTTCCCAGTCGGATTCCCAAGGTTGTGGTGAGAGTCGTGGTGCACGAGTCGGTGAGTCACGCTGCATAAAGGCCCAGCGGTGGGGGTTCCCCACCAATTCCTGTGGTACATGCATGTCTTTCAAGCCTTGAGCGAAGACCTCCCATCCTCGAGGATGCGTGTGCGATCTGCGTTGACGCATCAGATCATTCACTAAATCCGTCATGTGGGTGCCGGGCACCACCTGATTCTGTACCAGGAGTTCGCCTTTATCATTCCAAGTCATGTTAGGATTCTGTTTCATCCGTTGTAATACCAGGCCAGCTTGCTTCTTGAACGAGGCAGGTACACTCTTCAGCACTTCGTCTTCCACCCACTGTGGGGCTGTGGGGGCTACCCCTGGTAATGGCGGCTGCTGGAACGGTGCTGAGGTCGGCGGTCTGTCACGTGGTGGTGGTGGTGGTGGTGGTGGTGGTGGTGGTGCTGTTGCTGGGGTAGAGAGGGTTTTGTATTGGTCCATGAACGTCATGTACCGTTGAAGCGTCTCATTGTACCGTTGTACTTTCTCACTGTCGCTTAACCTCGGTCTCTGTAAGATCTGTTGCATCTCTCCATCGAGGGTGTTTATGGTCTTCACCGTAGGTGGGACAGGGTAGGGTGATTGGAGGTTTTGAAGGAAACGAGGTTCGACGAGGACCATTTTTTTCGTGTGGTTCATTGTCGGCCGAAGAGTCCACCCAATACTGGACCCAACACGGAAGCGGCCAACGGTGCTAAGATGGCCCCGAGAAAGCCGCCTTTTTGTAACACCTTTTTCTTTTGTGTTTGAGAGACTCGCTTCTGGACTAAGGTTCGGAGACCCGTCTTATGCTTGGTCAACTTGGTCTTCTGAGCCGGAGTCAGTGGTACGTTGCCTTTTAACAGGTTGTACCCGATCTCGCACAGACAGCGTACAAGGTCAGGGTCCGCACCGCGTACAATGGTTCGGACTAACTCGGGTGGAGCTGTCTTCAATACACGGAGCGTGGGAGCGTTCTTCCGTACTCGCGCAGACATCCTGTACAACTAATGCTAGAACCAACAACTCTGCTCTTTTTATCTATCTCAGAGACAAAGTCAACCCTGCTGTGGTATTCATTCTTTTTATTATTCCCCATCATCAAACACACACACATCCCAGCTGGGGGAGCCACTGTGGGTGTGTTTACATTATTTTTGCATGTACACGTGGTGGGCCTCTCCGGCAAAGATGCCGGTCCGTAGTCGAAGATGTTCGGGGGTGGCTTGCTTGAGGTCGAAGAGCATATACCCGTGCTGAGGGGTTGTGGCATCTTTAAAGGCTTCCAACGCAAACGATGTGCGGCCGGGATACATCTGTCTGGCCAGGTGCAGCAGTTGAGTGGTATCTCTCGGGTTTTTGAAGACCACCAGGTAGTGGGCATTTAAGCTGATGTTCCTATGTTCTTTGTTTTTACTGAACAGATTCTGCACAATGTAGATGATGCTGAGCCGTCGATGATGGCTGCCTTTGGTAAAGAGTTGGGTGACCCGACTGTCCGTCTCCGCCATCAGATCATCCAGAACCACTAAGGTGTCGGGTTCCAAATCGGCCAGGTTGGGTAGGCCTTCCACGAACGTGATACGGGGCATTGCTGCATACGCTTCCTGCCATTCTCCGTAACACCACACGACTCGAGCAATGGGTGGGGTGATCATGCTGTCGGCGTGTTGAAGGAACTTCCTGACGAAGTGCGTTTTGCCGGAACCCGTCGGTCCTGCGATGACGCAAGTGAAGGGATGCTGCCACCCAGGGTCCATGGTTCGAGATGTATCCGTTGTCGTGGTAACCCGCTCTTGTAAATTTCGTACGAGTGAACTGGAGTGGTGGTGGGTACAACGTCGGTCGTCGTTGTCTGTACACTGTCAGGGATGATGATGGTGGTGGTGGGTACAACGTGGGTCGTCGTTGTCGGTTCACTGTGAGGGATGAAATCCGGTGGGTGTTCAGATGTAGTGGATGTACTTGGTGTAGGTGTGGAGCTCGACGTGGCTTGTACACGGGGTGTGGTGGTGGTGGTGACTGGGCTCGATACGGGGTTGACTGGTGCTCTCTGTAGACCGGTTTCACTGGTGGCTGGTGTTCTCAGTTGGTTAAGTAACGTGCTGACATAGGCTACGTCGTAAAACACACCTCCGTACAACACACTCAGCAGGGTTAGCACTAGCACCACAAAGCCCACTTGTGCTTTGCGCGTTTTGGGAGACGCTGTGTTCAGAGGCAGCTGCTGCTTGTCCATAGCACTGTGGTCGGACGTGGAATGAAGGAGGACGGCAGTGGTGTCTGGCTTTATAGTCGTTTCACCTGGTTGGCCGCGACCCAGGAATTGAAGGAACTGGGCCAACCTTGCCATTTCACCAAATGAAACAGTTTGCCACGTCGACGTTCCGTTTTCAAAATCTGCTCCACCGTGTAGTAGTCTTGCTGTGTTTTTACAACAGGCTGTAATTCCGTGTCGTAAAACGTCCCCAGCAACGTTTCCCCTTGGAGATCTTCCAGTTCATAGACTCGCCGCCGTCGGGGTAGGCGCCGTTTAATCAGGAAGTGCTCATCGCTCCAGTTGGGCAAGTAACTTTTCTCGAACTTGCCCTTGACTTTACTGATCCGTACAGGGTCCCCGACCTTGTACACCGCCTTCGTCGTTCGCTGCGATGGGCTGGGGTACAAGACACGGCGGACTTGGGCTTCATTGCGTTGGGTCACGGTAATGGGGGCTCTCTCTATACTCCGGTGATAAGCTCGATTGTAACCCCTCACCAGTTTCGGGAGAACACCGATGTACCGCCTTGTATTCTTATAGGTGAAATATTTATACATGCGGCCTTTGAATGTCCTGTTGAACCTTTCCGCCACGGAAGCCTTGGTCTCGTTGTACGTATGGAAGAAAAACACCTTCTGGGCTTTCAGAAACTGTTGGAACGGTCTGTTGAGGAATTCCGTGCCTTCGTCGGTTTTCAAATACAAAGGTTTGCGCCCGGTCTTGAAGATGTCTTTAAACGCCGCTATGAGATTTGCCCCCGTTTTCGTCCGGATGGGTACCACCCACGCATACTTCGATAGGATATCGATGCACGTCAAGATATACCGATTCCCATCGTTGTGTTTGGCAAAGGCGCTCATATCCACCAAATCCGCTTGCCACTGGGCATCTATTCCTCCCACGATGACGCGGTTCCGTAGAAAATGGCGACGGACAGATCGATGTAAGGTATAGGTGTCTTGTCTTCTTAACCAATCTCGGACTTGGGCACGTTGTATCCCCTGGGTTTGGCCGCTCGATAGAGAGCCGACAATGCACTATAGGCCGCCGGACTGTCGGGACTGTAGTATAAGTTATCCAGCACCTTCTCCCAGCGCTTCATGGTGAAAAAATGATGATGCACCCTGGCTCTATCGTTTATTTATAACGGGTATATCTTGGGCCGGAGTTTCTTTCTGATTTTCTTCATTGGCTTTCACAGTGTCCATGGCAAATGACCAGTCTAACTCGCCTGATGATCGCTTGATAAGCACTTCATCCACATCTACCACGGCATCTTCCAATGCAGACCATAGATCAGGGTGAAGGGTAAAATGCACTGTACCTCCATCTAGCCGAGCCAATTGAGCAAAGAAAAGGCCGCGTCGGATGTACACATCGTGACACAAGTGGATGAGGTCGCCGTCCAGTTCATCAGACAACACCCGTTTGAATTTGGTCCAGCCCTCCCGGGACAGACGAATGTGAGCCGGGCACGGTTGTGTAGGGTCCGCATCACAGATGTCTCCCACCTCCTCCATGATATCGACCTTATCCGCATACACGTGCAGGAAAATCTCGGGGGTCAATCTGAGATACGCCAGTATCATATGCTCCGCCATGGTCAGTACGTGAATGGTACCAGATTTGACTGTCTCTCGTATTTATAGGGACAACCCCGTGAGATCAAAGGATCAGGTGGTCATGTCACTGGGCTGACTGAGTCTAGTCGGGTAATCAATGGCATCGTCGTCGGGTTCATGGCTAGACAGTTGTTCATTGGGTTCTGCCGCTGCTTCTCTCAGGGCACGAGCCCACTCCAACTCGTCTGATGACCACTCGTCCGGTGTAAACAGCTGGTCCACAATAGGCACCACTTTCTCCAAGGCTGTCCACAGATCGGGGTCTAGGGTGAAGCCTCGCGTAGGGTCTTGGTAGCGGCCCAGGCGTGGGAAGAAGGTTGCACGGTATACGTAGATGGCATTGTCTATGTGGATGAGGTGTCCGTCGAGCTCGCCGCTCAACACCCGTTTAAATTTGGTCCAGCCGTCACCGTGTAGCGTAACCGTATTCGATACGGTCTCAGCGGGCGACCAGCAAATAGCTCCACGGTCTTCCACGAGGGTAACTTTATCTTCATAGACGTGTAACCCCACCTGGGGTGTAAGGGGCAGGATGGCTCGTAGGACGGGTGACATGCTTGCTCCAATGTCGAACGGTGAATGACACACACTCTGTCTCACCCCTGGTATTTATAGTCAGGTCCCACTGTCAATACCACAGCGCCAGGGTCAATAGGGCACAGACTATTGTGAGGCCAACCAGCCGTCGCTGGTTCCGGCGTGAGCGCTCGTGGTCCATAGCCCGAGCATCAAGGATGGCTGTCATAGTCCAGTAGTGGTGAGTGATGGCACGCCTCTCCATCGAGTGCACTCTTTCGAGGACCGCTTCTGTGAACTCGTTCAAGATCTGGCGTCGCCCCTCGTTGTCGTCGCCATCTGCAAACATGGACCGGACCACTGCTCGGTAACCCGTGAATGAATTCACCACGGTGGCATGCTGTAAAATGCGAGTCGCATAGGGCTGGATCTCCGTCATGGCTCTGCAACCGTAGAAATGAAGGTGTGTGATCCAGAGAGATGTGTTTTATAGACCAGGTCACACATTAGGAATGCATGTACTAACCTGTCTGTGGGGACTCAATGTCGTTCACCTTCGTGTCTTTTCGGGTACATCCGTGTCTTTTCGGACTTTCGACTGAGTGTGCTAAAAATAGATCACCAGCCAGCGTGCTATAAAAGGAAACCGGTCTGGCCGTTTCATCAGACACTGTCAATCACCAAGATGTTCACTTGTACTTCAGAAGCTGTTTACTCGCCCAGAAGATTTGCGACGACACGAGTCCTCCATCCACAACGGCGGACGGTATACTTGTATAACCTGCGCACGGTCATTTAATCGGGAAGATGCTTTACTGCGCCATGAACGTTCAATCCATGGGCCACCCAAGCGTCCATGCGAAGATTGTGGTCAACTCTTCAAACTGACCAGTCAGTTGCTGCGACACCAACGTTTGATTCATGCCCATGAGCATGAACGACAACCTCCTACTGAAGAGGAGCCACGGAAGGCCAGACCCAGTGAAGATAAGCCCGGGGAGACGAACGCCACTGGTGATGCGATGACGGAGAACCCGCCTATACCCACAGTTCTGAAGAGCCTGAATATCCAGCTGGACCCCAGCGTTACGGTTTCGAGTCCTGACAACATCGAACATTTTCTGGTGGAGCCCATAAATGTTCCTAGCGATCTCTTACAGGACAACCATCCAATCAGTGACATCGATCGGCGCCATTGGTCCATGACACGGTACTGTTTCCACCCTCAAGATATCTACAATTTCCCACTGACCCACCGCACCTGTCTACGCAGCTACGTGGAAGCCATCTTCAACGATCAAACTACGGCCTTTAAATTGAATGTCGCTTTCGGGTACATCTTACGTCACAAAATGACGGACCAGTTACAGTATTATTATCCCAGTGCCAACAACCATGTGTTTGACCAGCCGGTCACCATCATTAACCGGGGGTCACTAGAGACGATGCTGGAGATACTGGACACCGTGGATGCCTTGAGATGGGCGCATCGTCAACGCCCCAACATTCAATGGGTGGTAGAGAGGGTAACCAATGCCACGTTTTTCCTTACCAAGCTGACCGATCACCCCCATCGGTTGAATGCGTCACCCGTGCACTGATGAATATCATGCCGTACACACACTCTATGTCTACATGCTGCTCGCTGACTTGAGCTCAGTAAACACTTGTACCTAATGTGACAATGTGTTAAATAATAAAACATGGTGTTTGATATTTGTTTTGCTGTGAACATACTAAACATACCCAGGGCGGCTCCCCCAGCCTGGGTATGATGTAACATTGGGGGTAATAAACTATATAAACATTGCTAAACTTGTTGTTTTTTTCTCGACAACGGCTATCCGATTGCATAATACAGATCCGACATTCATCCGCGTGATGACGCGCGCGCGCGCTGCGGCCGGAGAACCCGCGCGCGCGCGCTGCGGTGGGGGGCCGGGGCGGGAAAAACAAAACCCGGAGGTTGAACATACGGACGTCTAAGGGGAAACATTGGAACTCTTCTATGTTTGGAGGTAGTTTTTTAGTGAAAAATCCCGAAGTGACGTCACAACCCCACCACGTGACCTGCGCAGCAGAATGGAAACGACACCCTAGTGTAACTCCCTCACCTAGGCTTCACATGGATACCTCACTCGATCCCATCGACCCACTAGGGGCCCACCTACACCCCAACACGTCTATTTCTATACTACGGCCAGACTGCGCATGCGCAGAATGCCGCTATTTCAACCCCACACCCAGCCCATCAGATGCCCCTTCACGAATGCTTCACTTTGATACCTCACTCGACCCCATTGGACCATTCGTGGCTCCCCTAGCTCCCGGATGTGCCGCCATCTTGAACATACGTGCCGCCATCTTGGATATGTCCCATAATGCACCGGGTCAAAATACTCGCTTCTGATTGGACGAGAGCTCCGTGGCGGATTTGAAATACTCGCTTCCCGACAGAAATGGCCAGTTTTCGACACCGGATGTGCCGCCATCTTGAACATACGTGCCGCCATCTTGGATATGCCCCATAATGCACCGGGTCAAAATACTCGCTTCTGATTGGACGAGAGCTCCGTGGCGGATTTGAAATACTCGCTTCTGATTGGACGAGAGCTCCGCATTGCGTCTGCACATGCGCAGAATGATATTCCTACCGCACACCCAACCCATCAGATGCCCCTTCACCTAGGCTTCACTTTGATACCTCACTCGACCCCATTGCACCATTAGGGGCTCCCCTACATCCCAAAACGTCTATGCGCATGCGCAGAATGGTGACAACGCACGAGCCGCTAGTCCAGTCAGATACCCCTTCACATAAGCTTCACTTGGATACCTCACTCGACCCCATCGGACCATGAGTAACTCCCCTAGCTCCCAACACGTCTATTTCCATACCCTTGGGCCACCGCGCATGCGCAGAATGCTGATATTTCAACCCCACACCCAGCCCAGCAGATGCCCCTTCACATAAGCTTCACTTTGATACCTCACTCGACCCCATTGGACCATGAGTAACTCCCCTGGCTCCAACACGGCTATTTTCATACCCTTCGGCCACCGCGCATGCGCAGAATGCCGATAGTTCAACCCCACACCCAGCCCATTAGATGCCCCTTCACATAAGCTTCACTTTGATACCTCACTCGACCCCATCGGACCATTTTATCTAGGGACTACTTTTTCTCCGCGGAAGCTTTTTCCCGAGACCGAATCACCGCCAAAACCGCGGCCAAACCGCATCACCGCGGATGAATACATCCTGGATACATCCCCTGCAGCAATTGGAACTCTCCTGGATTGGAGGTAGCTTTTGGTCATCCTGCCGGAACTATAGTTCACTTGACCTCTCTCTCCGCCACGTGACCGCCACAAATTATGCAAATTTCTGAGGTCAATGTGCGCCAATTTCAGTAGAGTATACTACTTGGGATACAAGAGACAAAGAATACATACGATGGAATGATCAAATGCTAATGTGAACTCGCATCACCTAACCACAACAGACACCAAGTAACATACGATTGAATGGTCGAATGCTCCGAAACGTATCTCCGTATAGTTTACCGAACAAAATAATGCAAAGACATTAAGGCAGTCCAAATACGGACAGCAGAGCCACACTAAATTTTCACATAACTAATCCGTCTTCATCATGCGTCTAGTAGAATGCTACAGGGCTCATCAAAGCATATAGCGGGAAAAACGTTTTAATGATGCCGACAAACTCGATGGAAATTTGCAAAGCATGCAAACGACCCTACAGCTTCGGATCTATTACAATTGATACGAAACGTAGCACCAGTGACTTGCCTGCAATAGCATGTTAATAGATGCATGGTATTCATCACTAAATATAAACTGAAAACACTTTGAGCGGAGATGCTCAGCTGTAACAGCATAACTTTCTGAAGTAATAGTTTGCGAGGTTATTCAATTCGTCACGCAAGCACAGTATCTTTTACCGACCAACAATTCACAATTCACTTAACTAAGACAAACATCTGATATAACATAATACATTTCTACAGCGAATAACGTATACTTCATATGCTTTTACAAATATTTCACTGAAACATATACGTCGACTCTGATAAGAAATTGCATGGGCGTCAGCTGGAATATGCGAAACATGGTAAGTTTGTTTATGTGGTATATGTAGCTGACAAATCGTGAAGTCAATATATTAAACGGCCACAGGTAGATTTCATTTGTGGCCCTATATAAACCATTCACTCATCCCCAAACTTGAAAGCACTAAGTTGGAACCAATCGTGGGCAAAGAAATTCTCTTATTTTCATAGTAATTAAAATAGGATTTGGATGGACAAGAGCCTGCTGTATTCAAATCGACATAAGTAGTAATTGCTATTGAAAACTAGGTCATGCTTTGTTAAAGTGTCAAATGAAATGGGCTCGAGGTAGTGCTTATCTTACCATTCAAGATTTTTCAATCCAATCTGATCCCATCCTCGATATTCACCGAAACAAGAAAGATAAGAGCTGATACTCTCTGTCTTCTTAGCTGGAGTTATACAGCTTATTTCTTTGATTCAAAACGTCA